>JAHBCN010020556.1:0-14983 GCA_019359885.1 Listronotus oregonensis
AAAATTTTTTAAATATTTTTTTATTACCCCTGAAATTTGACCGTGCCTTTTTTGAACACCCTTTATGTGGTAAGTTAATTCATTTTGCATATTTATTAGGTGAGTATATATGTGTAACTAGAAATGTAGGATTTATAAACTTAAAAAAATTATTTTTGTAAATAAAAATTATGGATACAGTTTGTTTATGTAACAAAAGATAAATAATCCATATTTTGCACAATATGCTCAGGTTTTTGAAGGTTTTTGCATGATTACTAAATGTTACTACATATATCAAGTGTCACGTATATAAAATTACAAGCCTAAATTTTTTGAAAATCATTAAGGAACACCCTTATCAGAGCTGTCAAAGTACTCTTAAATAGTACTTCAAGTAACAAGTACCAAGTATTCATTAAAATGTACTTGCATTTTCAAGTAAATTGAAAAAGTACTTGAAGTACCACCCAAGTATTTTACTTAAAGTAAATCCAAGTACTTAAAGTAAACCAAAGTACTTGAAGTAAAACAAAGTACTTGAAGTAAAATAAAAAAAGAACTTAAGCACCAAAGTACGATAAACCAAAGTACTTGAAGTAATTAAAAGTACTTCAAGTAAAACAAATTATACTTGAGTAGTATTTTTTGTGAGGAAGTTTTCCAACAACTCCTAAAAGTTTTAAGGACTGAGCGCTACGTCATTGAAAAGTAGGCCAGTCGGTAAAAACTATAGTTAGGAAAACAAGTAGGATTGTTAAGTGTCCCGTTTTAAGTTGGGATCTTATGCATCTGATGTCCGAAATAATGTAAAATTTCGAATGTAAATTTATGGCAACATTAAATTAACATTAAACTATTATAGGAAATATTGGTTTTTCCCAAAATGGGTTTTTTCCCTGTGGTTGCCAACGGGTTGGCGTTGGCACCCGTCGGCATCCGATACATTTGTCAAAAGCGAGTATTTTCATATGGGTGTCTACAGCAAGTTGGTACCCAAAACCTATTCTTGGGAAATATTTTAATTTCCCAAGTCAGAACAACCTAACTTCAATTTTGATGTCGTTTCCATTTTATTAGTGGACATTTTCATTAAGTTGCCTATTGAAATACAGGGGTTTTCGTAAAATTAAGGTAATAATGAACGCATTCACAATACGAAATAGTTGGGGAACTGCTCCATTAAACGTCAAATCGCACCAATAGAATATTCTTAAACTGTCACGTTTTTGACATTTTCGGGAGTGATTTGGAAACTGGTTCGTATCCTGAATGCGTTTGATAATAAAATTGCCATGAAAAATGGCTGATAGTAATCATTATTAAATATAACAAATTGGGTATCAAAATAAAGGATTTTACAGTTGTTGTAACACTTGTCTTGGTGTTGGATCCAATTCAAATGAGCGCTGTAATGCAATACAATAGAAACAGCAGTGGTTGCGCCTATTTCTTGTTTTAACATGTTTGTACGATTATTTAAGGCTTGTAAATTCAAGTAATTGGTTAATTTTTTACTTCAAGTACTTTTTATTTACTTGAAGTATTGTTTTTACTTCAAGTACTTTTTATTTACTTGAAGTACTTTCTTTACTTAAAGTACTTTTTTTTACTTGAAGTACTTTTTTTACTTCAAGTACATCGTAATACTTCAGTTTCTCCCCAGAGGATTTCCGAAAGGTGTGTGGGTGGCATAAGAAAGGCAAGTCTGAAAGACCAAAGGACATTTATGGGATGCGATCAAAACGTTACCTTTTTCTCTTATGAATACTATTGCGGGTAACACTGCTGTGTATTTAGCAAATATGATACTGTCCTCTGCTTTTAATAATAATTTATGTAAAAATTAAAGTAATTGTCTTTTCTTATGAATTATACAGGGTATAACAAAAAATATTTCTTTAGGATTTCTTAAAAGTTCAATTACTCAAGAAAGGGTGGAAGAAGTTTAGTAACGAAATTTATGCGCAATACAAATATACCTTACCTTTCTTGCATATACACCAACATTCATCTATCTTACTCGCATTACCATTGATATAGTAAACAGTGTTCTAATCTGCCGGTCGTTTGTAACCACCAAAATTGTTTGGCTGTCAGTACATCTTCTTAAAGTATCTCGAAGAATATTTCCCCTAATTTTAAGCCTTGTAGAAGAATATAACGGAATACAACCTTTTTTAAAAAATTTTGAATTTGTCTGACCGGTATTGGCAACCAAGATATCTTTTCTTATAAATTTAAAAACCAGAACATTATTTCTAAAAATTATTTTGCATTTTAAAAAATTAAAGGAGTTTTGCAACTATATCAACTCTGCCATACATTGATTTTCTAATTAAATTACTAGTAAACTAATCATTTAAAATTGTACCTTGCACGTTAATCAAGGTGGCTTTTACTTTTTAGACTATTTACATGATATAAGGGAATAATGGTCTTAAAAATTTTAAGGCAAAACACCTTAGTAAAATAAGTAAAAACCCGTTAAAACTTAAATATTATCGCCTAAATAGTACAGTGACAAATTAAAACGATTTGATGATAAATAATTATAGTCCCGGAAAAAAGCCAAAAAATGGCAAAACCTCGCAATTTGTTTGTCCTGCATCGATTTGAATAAAAATTTGGAAATAGGCGCTTTTAACCCTCTACTCTTAATTCTATTTTATGGTGATGTGCGCTGTTTTTTTTAAGGGTGAAAACTACCCCTAATTGTCAAAACTTATGGAATAACATTTTAAACCTTAAGATGGGTAAAATTTGGTTTGGATTAGTTGATTAATGATTGTTCTATGCTTTAGAATACAATTTTAAAATATTTCAACTCCTAAAAATCAACCCTTGTTAGAGCTTAAATTAAAAAAATTATATTAACCACAGTGATTTAAATTTAGAATGCTGTTGCTTAAAATATGTACTAATTTCATTTCGCAACTTTTCGACCCTTATAAATAAACCCTTATTATAGATTAATTAAAAAAAAGATTTTAAACCCTTATTATAGATTAATTAAAAAAAAGATTTATCCCCAAAAAATTAATAGCTTGACAGATTTAATAATTAAAAATATTACTGCATAAAATATTACCAATTTTATTCATTTGTAATTTTTCAATCCTTAACAACCACCCCTTACAACATTGCAATTTTTATAAACCAATATAATAGATATAAATAGGAAAAGAAAGTAGAGTTGCATACAAAAATTATACCGGTAAAAGTATAAAGTATACTGGTTTTATAGAATATTATGCTCCAAAATGGGCTATTCGACTTTTTCGAAAAAAAAGTTGATTGGTTTTTTTTTTTTAAACATAGCTCCTTTAGTTTTAATGATAGAAAGTGTTTTTAAAAATAATTTTGTAGGGTTTTTTAGGAGCTACAACGCTATATAAATTTAATCCTTTTTAATCCCTTAGTTTTAAAATGGGATGAGTTTAAAGGACTAGAATAAGGTGGTGCTCGCTCGTAAATAGATGCTTTAAACGGCCATATCTGGCGAAATACTTATTGTACAGAAAAATAAATGTAATGAAAAGTCTTTGTTATCAAGAAAGCTATAACTCGGTACCCTAGAAATTATATTTCATTATACTTATCTAAATAATTTATTATATTTATATATATATATATATATATATATATATATATATATATATATATATATATATATATATATATATATATATATATATATATATATATATATATATATATAAAAATATCGCGAAGGGGTTACAGATCTATTTTAATTAAGAGGGAATTAGGGGTTGTTTTTAATGTTTTTCGTAGAAAAAGTAGGAAGCGACCTTATTTTTATCATAACTCGAACAAATTTTTATGCTAAAAACTCTTATTTTGTTTTTAAAAGAAAGGTCTTATTATATACTTTAAAAAAGACCTTATATGTTTTTCTTGAAAAATGCAAACTTTTCCCGCTATTTGACTTTGAATCTTTCAAATTTAACATTTGACGAACAAAAGCTAACCATTAACAAGCCATAGCTCGGTCTGTATTGGTTGTAGAGAAATTATAAAAAAAAACATTTTTTTCTAGTTTTGTTGTAAGCTACAATTTTGCTCTCTAGAGTTTTTTGATAAAATACATATTTTTAGAGTTATTCGTGAAAAACCCATTAAAAACGTCGATTTTTTCGTCGAAAAGCTTTTACTTTTAATCGCGAATAACTCGAAAAATATTAGTTTTACAAAAAATATATAGAACATTTTTTACTTAAAATTACTTTCTTTATTGATTTCTGTAGTTAAAATGTAATAAACATGTCCACCCCAAGATGGGGTGGCAACCACCCCCAGGATAAAAGCACACCTCGGCATGATATAAACTTTGATCCTTGGGCTATTCCCCACCCTCTGTGAAAATTTCAGGTAAATCCATGCAGGGCAAAAAAATTCCTAGCCAAAATGCCTCATCTCCTGTGCTAAAAGTAAACCCGCAAATTGCGATTTATATTAGTAGGAATCATTAGTTAAAAACAATAATTTTCTAAAATAGTGCTTCCATTAAAGGTATATTTAACGAACTGACAATTAAAGTGCCAGTTATTATTAATGATTAGTTTTAATACTATTAAATAATGATCAAGCTAGCAAGTGTATCATATAAATAAGATGCAAAGTCCTCAGCAAACGATACTAAGAACGATTGGTAATTTGGTATATTGAACAATTTTTAAGGTAGTTAGTTAAATATCAGTAGTGTGGGTGGTCTGAACAATATAGATAGTCTTTAAAAATTATAGTAATAAGTGAAGTGTGATTAAAAAAAATAATTAGTAAGTAATAATCCTGACTTTTAAAAATAAATCAGTTAAGATCTTTAATATTTAAAATAATGTGACATTTGTGATTCAAATAAGGTTAATGATAATGCACTCTTAAAAATGTGGAATGGATACAGTAACAAAATGTGTACGAATTCTTCAAAAAAAATATGTAATCATTTTGGAGATTTATTATGCACAATTTTTGTACAGGGTATCCGGTTATAAATGTAACCCTTCATTAACTTTTTTATTTAACGTTTAGGAAAAACAAGTTTACTATCTTATTTTAAATAAGTATCCTATTTTTTTATTTGAGATTTGCATTGTCCTTAAAATTCTAAACATTTTTTATGTAGCATTCCCTATGTCTGAGTTTAATGGTTACATCGCAAAATGCAAAAAATATTATCACTATCATGCTATATCGCATATCCGTCAAATGAATTTCTTTCACACTGACAGTAGTTTCAATTATTTGGTAAAATATTATTTAAGTATGGGTTTTTCTGAACAAGAAAGAAAAATTATTTATAAATTTTATGTTAAGAATAAAAAGGGCTCAAAGGATGTAAAAGCGTGTGTATGGCTGCGAAAGAGTTGTAACTAAATTAGTTAGTATAGTCTGTCTCATAGTATTCCGTGTAAGCTCTTGCCTTCAGCAATAAAACTGCGGATCGGTAGGTATTAAAGGACATTAGGGACGGACTTTAATAATATAAAGATTTATAATTTATTATTTATTTAGGTAAGTATAATCTTAAAATTAAATTAAAAAACTAAATATATGCAAAGTTTAAATAAATTTTAACTGCATTATCTATACATAATTACATTTTTAATCTAAATATCTAAATCTAATTCTGTTTCACTATCAGAGTCATCATTGAGATTAATTACAATAGGATTTATGTTGTTTTGGATAGAAATGTAAGAGTCCACAATTTTTATAATGTGCTATAGTGAATTTTTCCAGCTCTCAATTGGTATGTTAGTAATTGCATTTTTTAACAAATTTATAACACTGGGACTTAAAGTAGGTGTAACATTTTCTGCTGTGATTTTACTTGGTTTCACAAATGCTCTATGGGGTTAAACATACAGTGATACGGAGGAAGCCGTAAGACAGTATGCCCATCCTGTTCAGCCAAATTATCACAAAAATATTGTTTTTTAATTGCATATGAATTAAGGACTTTTACAAGATGCGTTCTTTTGTAACTGAATTCAAAATAAATATCATTTTCTAACAAATATTCATGGATTTCAGTTTTTGAACTTGATGAAGCTGGTACTTTGTGTAGCAGACGGCTGTGGTAGCTTGCGTTATCCATGACAATAACACTGTTGTTTGTAATATTTTTTAAAAGATAATTTTGAAACCAGTTTTCAAAAAGTTCTGCACTTGTATCCTCATGATAATCCAAGCTAGAATCCTTAATATTCTTTGCAGACAACACTAGCTGTTTGGGACAAATCCGTCTTCCGAACCAGCGTGTATTATGGTAATGTGTTTTCCTTTATTTGAAGGTGCTTTCGTCTGACAGTTTTGACTAGAATCAACCCATCTTTTGAATTCTGTGTCGTGTGTATCGAACCATGTTTCACCAATCTGGATCTGTTTTCTAACCTATATCTTTTAATTTCTTGAAGGTTATTAAATCTCCAAGTGCGTAATCTGTGCGATTCCATTACTACTTGTCTTTTGTCTATTTTGCGGTATTTAAATCCCATTTTACAAACAACTCTATGGAGGGTGGCACGGCTAATATTTATATTGGTTTCGTCTTCGTCTAGCTTCTTTATCAGTTTATCCAAGGTAGAAATAACTCCGCTTTCATAAAGACAATATATTTTCCTTCTTATTAGGTCCTGATCACTATTGTCTATACGGTGAGATTAAAAATCACTACGTTTTTTTCTTCTGTTTAATTCTTCACTAATAAAAATATCCCTTATCGATGATATTGGAGTTTTTGTAAGTAGACAGGATTTTTTTAAAGCTTCTTGTTTAATTAGACTTCTACTGATTAAAGTTTCCTACACATTTTTCACAACCCGTTTTGCATCTAATGACAAATGATTTCGACGCGACATAGTTATATTTTCGTAAAACAACTTTTTCAAAACGCAATTTAACACTGCCACTAAAATATTAGCCAAAATATTTATATGCCTAATGGTTAATACTTAAGAAATACCTGGCCCACCCCTGCTCTTATAAACACATGGTGTTACCCAATAACAATAGTTAAAGGTTTATTGGTGTATGGTCCGTCAAAAGCCATGACGATATACTTTGAGACAGACTATAAATAAATTTGAACTAAATGTATTTATTTGACAGATATGTCAAATTTCATGACTAATTAATGAAGTAAACAAACATAGCGATATCGCGTGATAATGATAAAGCTTAGGATTAAATGTATAGAATTTTAAGTAGAAAGCAAATCTCAAATAAAAAAATACTCATTTGAAATAAGATAGTAGGACTACGTTCAAACTTTATGACACATCCTGTACAAGTATAAGGAAGTTTAAAAAAAATTGAAACATTTAACTTTTATACTAAACTAATTTTTCCCAAAAGGCAAATAAAAAAGTTAAGGGGGGGTTACATTTATAACCGGACACCCTGTACAGGGTGTCCCAAACTGGACGCGTTCTTATGGGAACAACCCTTATTTGAAGGGATAGAAAAAAATTGACCAAGGTGTCCGGAGCTCAAATTTAATGAGAAAACTACTGGCGCTAACAAAACTTTGCTATCTCTTATCATTTGGCCACTAGAGGGCGTTTCTCGAATTTCAGTCGATTTTTTAAATGCCCCATAACTTTCTTATTAATAAAGATAATTAATTTTGATAAAAACTTTCTTAAGGCACTTTTTCGTAGAATTCATTGCGATAGGCAGATTTTTTACAGGGCGTTTAGCTTTTCGTGCACCACCCCAAAATCAATTTTTTTATATGGACCACCCTATATATTATAAGATTTTTAAAAAGCTGGTAAAATTTCCTAAATTTTAATGTATCACTTATTATGTTTATCTTAAAAACCATTAGCAGTATTACGATTTAAAAATTAAAATAATGTGCCTACAGAAATCAACATTGCCATGACTAATAAAATGACATAGGATGCTAACATGTTATGATTAAGACAGCAGATCTAAAGTTTTATGATAATATTACTCATTGTTAATATTTTAAATTAATAATTATCTAAAACACAAACGACAACAACAACAAACCAACAATATTAAAAAAAACATAACTCTACCTAATCCCAATATAAAATTTTATGGAATTTAATTAACGATAATAAATAAACAAAAATAAAATAAAATTATGTTAACAAATGTTCATTTCCCATCCAATTTTCACCAAACTAATCGTTTATGGTCCTTGTAAAATGCGCAGGGGCACCATCATGCTGGAAGAAGACTCTGGGTATCAGATTTATGGGAATATCTTCCAAGAATGATTCAACCTGCTCCCTTAAAATATCCAAATATTGTCTAGAATTCAGCGGTTCATCATAAATGTAGGGTCCAATGAATTATCCTCTAAAAATTCCCACCCACACATTGAAGCTAAATCTTCCTTGTTGTCTGTTTTGGACAGTCGCATGGGGATTTTCTTGGGACCAAGTGTAATCATTAAACCGATTAAATATGCCCGCACTACTAATCGAAGCCTCGTCAGACCAAATACAATTTTATTTTATTTAAAAACCACTCACAAAAACGCGTTCTTTGATCAAAATCCGCAGGGAGAAGATGATGGATTTTGCGGGTTCGATAAGGCTTAAATTTTTTTCAAAATCCTGTGATTTTTGCTTCTGGATATGCCAGTTTCTGCTTCAAGTTTTCTTGTGGAAGTTGTACACCATTATTTTCATATAAAGTGCCCAATACGGTTAGAGTCTTTACTTCATTTTCGTTTTGAATTTCTTGATTTTGAGCATACTTTGCTTTGGGTTTGATAAAAGAGCCAAAATTTTGAAGATTATGGGCAAGTCTAGCAAATACATCCCTGGATGGTTGCTGCCGTTCGGGATATACTTGAAAATACAAGTTTCTTGCCGCCTGAGCATTTTTGTTGCTTTCTATGTAACATTCAAGCATGTTGAACTTTTCAAAATTTTCATAAATTTTTAACACTTTTCAAGAACCTTATTTAAATTACTTTTTTTCTACTAAAAATACCAAAATATTTAACAATATCAATTACCACTGTCAATTGTCAACTATTCAGAAACTGTTAAAATATTAAAACAAAAAAATTATATGCACGGCCTACTGGTTTTTTACGTAGCAACTTTAAATATGTGGCTTTAATCATAACATGTTAGCATCCTATGTCATTTTATTAGTCATATGGCAATGTTGATTTCTGTAGGCACATTATTTTAATTTTTAAATCGTAATACTGCTAATGGTTTTTAAGATAAACCTAACAAGTGATACATCAAAATTTAGTAAACTTTACCAGCTTTTTAAAAATCTTATAATATATAGGGTGGTCCACATAAAAAAATTGATTTTGGGGTGGTGCACGAAAATCTAAACGCCCTGTAAAAAATTTGCCTATCGCAATGAATTCTATGAAAAAAAGTGCCTCAAGAAAGTTTTTATCAAAAATAATTATCTTTATTAATAAGAAAGTTATGGGGCATTTAAAAAATCGACGAAATTCGAGAAACGCCCTCTAGTGGTCAAACGATAAGAGATAGCAAAGTTTTGTTAGCGCCAGTAGTTTTCTCATTAAATTTGAGCTCCAGACACCTTGGTTAATTTTTTTCTATCCCTTCAAATAAGGGTTGTTCCCATAAGAACGCGTCCAGTTTGGGACACCCTGTACATATGTATACCTTTTATATACATTTAACTTATTGTTTATTTTTTTTTGCAAAGAAATATGTTGCGTGAAAAAGCACAAAAATTGTGCATAATAGATCTCCAAAATGATTGCACAGTTTTATGGACAATTAGTACACATTTTGTAATTGTAAACATTCCACATTTTTAATAATGTGCGGATTGGCATTTAATTAAAATTATTTTGATGTTTCGCCTTTACAATAAAAACAAAAATTTAAATTATTGGAAAAATTGTTTGCCCACAACATCTCTCGTTAAAACAATTATAATCTGCTATTTTTTTGCGATTAAAATAAAGTTTTAAAGGGGGTATTTTATTCTAGAAGCCCGAATTTCGGACATTTTTTGACGGTCATAAAAAAGAAACAAGTATTATTTTGGCCATCTATTTTTTTAGTATTCATAGATTAATATTTTAAGAATTCACAAAAATATTTACAAAAATATATGTTTTACAAAGTTACATGATGTTAAAGTAGAGGGGCTAAAAAACGAATTTCATTATGGCAGGAACCAAGAAAAACAACAATTTTACGCAAAATGACGGTTTCTCAAAAAGAGGTAGTTTTTTTTTGGTTATTTTTTAATCTTCCGAATTTTTGAAAATAGGGAAAATTGAAAATTTTGATTTTTTATTGGTTTCTGTCATAAAGGACTATATACAAGGGGGTAATTTAATTGAAGGCTAAAAATGCAGGATTGATTTTCAACTCATTTTAAGACTAAAAGTCCATATAAACAGATATGCGCAAGGAGCTCATTTTTGAGATACAGGGTGTTAAAATTTTAAGAAAAAAAATTTTTTTTTATTGTAATTTTCAAACCCTTTAAATATTTTTATGAAAATTGGTGTACGGCGTTTATGCATTAAGGGCATTTTTGACCTAAGAAACATTTTTTTTTTTTCCAACAGTGGCGTCCGTACTGGACTCTGACTAGATATTTTTGAAGGAAAAAGTAGTACGCCACTGCTTTCTCTTAAAACAAAAATTATTTTTGGTGTCCCCGGTCAATTTAAAACAAATTTGGTTACTTGACTTTTTTTTGTACGACTCACCGTTTTACCATTAAAAAAGAAAATTGACTTATTTGCATCTCATTGGACCAATTACGAGAAAAAACGATTTATGTAACTTTGAACAATAATTTATTTAATAAGATAACTTTTAACTGTTGGAAATAAAAAAATGTTTCGTAGGTCAAAAAATGCTCTTTAATGCATAAACGCCGTACACCAATTTTCATAAAAATATTTAAAGTGGTATAAAAATGGCAATAAAAAAACTATTTTTTTCTTAACATTTTAACACCCTGTATAAGATTACGTTTAGGACTTTCATATGTAATTTTTTTTTAAAATGGGTCCAAAAATCACCCCCCAAATATTAGCATGTTATTAAAAAACACCCTTATAGAAAATTCATCCTTTCTTTAAAAAAAATCAGTTATTTAGGACTTAAGATTTTGTAACAAATGTTTCAAAAAAGGTATTTTCGAGAAAAACGCGAAAAATTTTAAGTTAAGATTCAGGTAGTCTAACTAATAAAACAGTACATATTACTTACATATCTTTAATCAGCGATTTCGACTGCATATATCGGGCCTTCTTCTACCTCAAATTAAATATTTAATAAATTTTCTCCAAAAGACGAGCACTTTTTCCTTCTTTTGGAACACCTGAAGCTCGAAACTCAGAACTTTCGATTGTAGCTTCATTGCGCTGAACAACAACTTTAGCTATAACTTTTAAAATAATTTTGAAAAATCTTTTTACGGAGATATTCCTGAATATTCAAACTGTCAAAATATGAAAAAAAAATCGATTTTTTTAACTTTTTAGATTATTTTAGATGATGCTGAATATTGATGCAGCAAAAAGACGGGGCGTAATAGAAAATTTTCACCTACTAGTTTTTCCGTAGACCTTCCAACCTAAATCAGAAATAAGCGGTTCATTACTACTTTTATAGTCCAGGGCATTCAAATCAAAATCGCCCGAATAGCGGAAATATTTTGAGCCAGCAGATATCAAGATGCGGTTTTTTGCATTGTCTTCAGGAAGGTCCCAGAAAAAGACTCTAGGAAGTCTGGTTCATGCATTTTCCAATTGCATCATTACTTGCACTATTATAGGAACAACTGCAAACTCGGAAGAATCGCTCGGAAATCGTTACTCGGAGGGATTTCGGAACTCCCGAACTCGATTCTGGCATTAGAATTACCCGGGTGTGCTCGGGGGTGGCTCTGTGGGGGTGTCCGGGGGGTGAATTAAAATGGCAGCGTGCCTGAAAATCGCTCCAAACTCGTTAATCGGGGGTTTCGGGGACTCCAAATTCATTTATAGCACTAGATTTACCAAGGGCTCTCAGGGGTTCCCCTGTGAGGTTGTCGGGAGGGGGGATTGCAGCGTTCATGAAAATATAAATAATAATATAATATAAAATATACTTAAATAAATTAAAAAAACAGTAAGTCAAGAATATTTCTGCTTTTAATGAAAAACAGAAAAGTCTCTTATTGATAAAGCAATTATTTGTCAACAAGAAACTATAAATGGTTTTGTTTTTTTTTCAAGTTTTTTATTTTTTTCGAATTAATTTTCTGCTATAAATATTGTCATGTTTTGTTTTTTTATGAAAATATATTTTAATTTTGTAAATGAAAAATAAAAAATATGTTTTGATTTTGTAAAAAAACGAGTTTGCAATCGTTCCTATAATGGTGCAAGTATTGATGCAATTGGAAAATGCATTTTCCGGCCCGGAAGGCATTTTTCAAAAAATGCACGAACCAGACTTTCTAGAGTCGTTTTCTGGGTCCTTTCTGAACACAATGCAGAAAACCGCATCTCGATATCTGCTGGCTCAAAATATTTCCGCTATTTTTTCTAACTTTCCTGGACTATTAATAGTGCATATATTCAAACTTTTAATAGTTTTATTTCTTAAGTGTGATTAGTGACGTATCTGCGCCCTTGGCGATATGACCTGTACCCTCCCCCTGCCAACCGAAATTTTCCTTTTCTGTCAATACCAATTTATTGTCATACTTAATTCAGAGATGGGTTTTGAATAATAAAAGGGTAAATTATAAATATGATATTATTATAAATTATAAATAAAATTGATATAATTTGTGCAAAATATTGCAATTATCATTATGTAAAATATTGCAATTATCAATGTTAATACCGGCGAGCAAAGAACACGCTTGTGACAAATGTTGGTTTTCCGCATTTTTTTATGCACAGTCCGGAGTTGCGTATGCAGTATCGCAAATAACAGTATTTTTATTTGTTCATAAAGTTGGAAACGCTTTTTTTGTAACAAAAAAAAAATGAAAAAACGGCCTGATACCCAAGTAAGTTAATCATTGAGCACTTAAAAACTGTAAAAAATTGATAAATATCCTAGGAACACCAAAACCACCCCTTTTGAACTTTTAAATATGCCAGATCGCCGGAAGAAATTGCAAAATAAATCGATTGAACTCTCATACGGGTCCGAAATTTTTTTACGATCGTCCTAAAGTCATAAGGAAGCTGAAAAATAAATCAATCCAACCCTTAAACCGGTTTAAAATTTTTGACGATTGTCCTAGAGTCATAAAAAAGCCGGAAAAAAATAAGTAGACCGGAACAAACCTTGGAAGCACCCCTTCTCAACCCTCAAGTACCTCCGCGGGCTGAAAAAAAATCAAAATGAATTGATCCAACTTTCACCGGTCTAAAATTTTTGTACGTTCGTCTTGGAGTCATAAAAAAAGCTCGACAAAAATAATTTGACCGATACTACCCTTGGAATCAGCCCTTTTCAACCCTCAAATACGTCCGAGGGCCGATAAAAAGTCAAAATCAATCGATCCAACCCTTATACCGGTTTTAAATTTTTTGACCATTTTCCTAGAGTCATAAAAAAGCCGGAGAAAAATAATTAGACTGGTACAAACCTTGGAAGCACCCCTTCTCAACCCTCAAGTACCTCCGCGGGCCGAAAAAAATTCAAAATGAATTGATCCAACTTTCACCGGTCTAAAATTTTTGTACGTTTGTCTTGGAGTCATAAAAAAGCTAAAGAAAAATAATTTGACCGGTACAACCCTTGGAACCACCCCTTCTCAACCCTCAAGTACCTCCGAGGCCATGCATAAGAAAGCCACAAAAAATGTTCCCCTTGCGGCCAATAGCATCTTGTATATATTTGCGTGGGTATAGTCTGTCTCAAAGTATACCGTGTTAGCTCTTGCCTTCATTTATGAATTATACCTGCCGACAGCAATAAAACTGCGGATCGGTAGGTATTAAAAGACAGAACATTAGGGACAGACTTTAATAATATAAATATTTATAATTTATTGTTTATTTAGGTAAGTAGAGTCTTAAAATTACATTAACGGCCGAGTGATGATCTCGTTGTTAAATTTAGCAATGGACTTAGCAGTTTAGAATGTTTAACAAAACGTCATTGTCATTGTTATTCAATGATTTTAGTAGGCAACCTGTTAAAATCTGACATTTTGTAATAAAAAATACCTTTTAAAGAAATAGGCTTTAATTCGCAAAACGTGACGTTCTGTTTACATTGACAAATTATTAATGACATAAGTCAAAAAAGACAAATAATATAACCTCTAAACAATATATGGATAAAATATGTTTATACTACATTCACCCAGGGGCTATTTTTCTGTATAGTCTTGTAAATAATGTGGTTTGTTTTTTAATCTGGTTGATCTTCTCAGAATATCAGTATCACTTGTTGGCATATCATTTTTTATTTAAATCTTTACTAACAACTTGATTTAAGTCCTCGGATGAACTCGAATTTTGTTATTTAAATTGGAATTATGATCTTCTGCTTTTCTCCATTATGTTCTAAAGTAACATCTCCTCTAGGTGCTAAGTGTTTAGTAGCTACTGTACTTTCTTTTCAATTTTCATATCTGATCAAAACGTAGTCTGGATTTGCTTGAATAAAGGGCAACTTCTTCTACCAAGGGGTCAAATTTACTTCTGCGAACAAACTTTTTAATAAGACTTTTTGCGAACTCTGTAACCCTGAAGGAATAGATGTTCCACTAGTTGATCGACGTTGATAATTAAATAGACGTTCATGTGGAGTATTATTAGTTGCTGTACATAATAAACTTCTTACAGAATGTAAAGCATCTGGTAAAACTATTTCTCATTTCTACTTTCCATATTGTACCGTTGTACTTTTCAGCTTGTCCATTTCCCTCGGGATTATATGGAGTTGTTCTACTTGAGGCAATGCCTTTAGAATAAAATAATTAATAAACTCCTTGAATAAACTGGTTCCACGGTCTGAAT
>JAHBCN010020557.1:0-15030 GCA_019359885.1 Listronotus oregonensis
TATGAGTGGGAAAAGTATTTTTTTCTAGGCAAGAAAAAAAAAATTTATAAAAAAAGGGGAAAATAAAAAATTACCCCCGAATACCGTTTCCCATTACTTTGATTTTTACTTTTAAAATTTTTTTTTCTTATTATAATATATGAATAAAAAATTAATTGGTAAACAAAACGTAAAAATCAAAGGGGGAAAGGTTTTATGAAATTCATTTTTCCCCTTTAATTTTTTGCTTTCCCACAACTTTTTTCTTAAAAATTTTTTTTTATATCTTGCCTAAAATACTATTTTCCCCTACTCAAAAATTTTAAAAAAAATGCGGGGTTTTCCCCAAGGCATGCTTGATTTTTAAAAAATTAAAAATATGCAAATTTATTTTTAATAAGCGGCGGACAAACGGCCAAATTTCAACCCCAAAAATTTTTTGTCATTTTTACGTAAAAAAAATTGCTCATCCTGGGACACATTATATATATCCAGTATGTCCACGGAAAAGGTGTTGAAGGGGAAAAACTTTTTTTTTTTTTTGATTTTTTCGAAAAAAGCTACTTTAATAAAAGATTTTGCTACTTCTTGATAAGTTTGAAATGGAAACATTTGACATATTTTATACGCGGTGTTCAGAAAATTGAAAAAACTTAAAATGGTACAAGAGTAAAGTGCATTTATTTGTGAAGATATGAAAATAAGTTACTAGAATAAGTTGTTCAAAATTAAAAGGTAGTCTCTAATACCAATTTTCAAAAAAATCGGCCTACTTTTATTTATTTGTGATTAAATTTATTTTAATATCAATTTAAATTTTTAATATTAATTTTATCAAATTTTTTGCTGTTAAGTAAGCTGACGTTTTTGCGGTTAATAAATTATAAAAGCAAAGTGTCAATAAAGCTTGTCACTATCAACGCCTACTAGTACAATAAAGAGTTGTTAATTTGGAATTAGATAATATTAAAATAATTTTTATCACAAATTAATAAAAGTAGGCCGATTTTTTTGAAAAATGATATTAGGAACTATCTTTTCTTAAACAACTTTTTCTAGTAACTTATTTCCATATCTTTTCAAATAAATGCACTTGACTCTTGAACCATTTAAAGTTTTTTCAATTTTCTGAATACCGCGTATAAAAATTTTGTTTTTATCCCAATCTTAATCTAGGAAGTAGCAAAATTTTTTAAGAGTACTTTTTTTTGCTAAAATTAAAAATAAAGAGTATTTTCTATTCAACATCTTTTTCGGTGGTGTTGAATAGGAAAAACTTCTTTATGTTACTAAAAAAGTTGTTCAAACGTTAAAAGGTAGTTCTAATACCAATTTTTTAGATAAAATCGAGCCCACTTTTTATTTATTTGCGTTTAAAATTTTTTTATCAATTAACTAATTTTAAATTTTTGTACTAGTAGGCGTTGATAGTGTCAAGATTTATTGATACTTTGCTTTTATAATTCATTAGCCGCAGTATCGTCAGCTTTAAATGCTTACTTAACAGCAAAAATTTGATAATAAATTAATATTAAAAATTTAAATCGATATTAAAATAAATTTAATCACAAAAAAAAAAGTAGGTCGATTTTTCAAAATTGGTATTAGAGATATTTTTAATTTTGAACAACTTTTCTAGTAAACTTATTTCCATATCTTCTCAAATAAATGCACTTTACTCTGTACCATTTTAAGTTTCTTTTAATTTTCTGAACACCGCGTATAAAATATGTTAAATGTTTCTATCCCAATCTTACTCTTAGAAGTAGCAAAATTTTTGATCAAAGTAGCTTTTTTCGATAAAATCAAAAATAAAAAGTTTTTTCTTCAACACCTTTTCCGTGGACATACTGTTTTATATATATATATATATATATATATATATATATATATATATATATATATATATATATATATATATATATATATATATATATATATATATATATATATATATATATATATATATATATATATATATATATATATATATATACTATAATTTTGGACAATACCTGAAAATAATGCTGTTGTCGGAGGCAACGCTGTTGATGTTAAAGCAGTCATTTTAATTAATATTCTGGATGGTGATCCTTTAAAGTTCGGGTGCCAAAATGTTCCCGTTATTTTAAAAAACGGTTTTTTCTTTGCTTCTTATTTCTAGTAGGCATCCAAAAATTACAGAACTAGTAATAACATAAAAAAATGATTGAAAGAAATGCAAATATTTCTGGGAATAGTCAACATTAATCTAACCTTAAAAAATAAACAAAAAAATTGTATAAACAAACAAAAAATTGTTCGCGTGACGATTTATTGCGCATAACGTAACTGTCAAAATAGCGCATCCGTAAATACTGCATAACAGTACAGCACCACCCATTATTATAAAACTGAGTTAAAAATATAAAACTGATATATGTATATCACTCCTTTCAGGCTTCACCGACTTCGAAGTCAGAGAAATCCAAAGACAAAATCAAATAACAAAACGAATCCTTCAGAACTTTCTGGAGAAAAGCTTGTACGGGAAACGATTTTCGGATCCGCCCAGTTTGCTGGACATTCTACCCACTGGGATGGTCAGAAAATCGCCCAGCAATAATATTCAGGAATTGTTGGGAAACTCCACGCAGGACTACGACAACAAAGAGACTTTAGACAGTGACGAGACTGAAAATGTCGATTCTTTTTACGAGGAAAACGATATCGATTTTGAAGGTAAAAACTTTTAATAAGATAACGAACATGCGAAATTTGATGTACAGGGTGAGCAGACGAGGACCCAACAGGGTTATATTTGTAGCTTTTTTCGTATTACAAAAGAAATGTCAAATTGTCACAGGGTGGAATCTAAAAGAGTATTTGAGAAAATATTTAATTAAAACAAAACAGACTCCATGTACAAAATTTTAAAGAATTTATGTTGATGTTAAACTGAATTTCTAAGAAAATATAGAAAAATGATGTAGTAAACTTGCATCTAACTCTATCAGAATAATCTCTCATGAATTGGAAGAATTTTCCATTTTGAAATATATTTATTATGCTTTAGTTAAATCAGTGGCGGCTCGTGGGTTAAAAAGTAAGGGTTGCAATCCTAATGTTTCTTTAAAAAAATAAATAAATTAATGAAAATAAATAGACAGACTTAAACATGGCTGTGTGGCACACATCCACGTATGTTTTTTTATAGAGCTTAGCATTCAATGTTCTGGTAAAACTCCTTTTTTTACTTGACACAGATTGTTTTATTTTTAAATGAGAATTGGCCTTTTTATTTCCGCTTTATCAGCTAAAGATCCTCACCAACGGCTATGCAATTAAAGTTTGCACCGAATTCATTTTAAACACACAAAATATTTCTAAAAAATGCAATTAAGTACTGGGCGATAACCAAAATAACAAATTATACTTTAATAAATCGTAAATCAGCCCGCGAGATAAACAAACGTTTGCACTCTAACTGCAAACCTCATGCCGCTTATGAGCGCCAAATGCCAAGATAGGCAACTCCATATACTTACGCGTACTCGTAATGAATCCAATTGGGTTTGCTTTGCATTTTTATGGCAACTATCGCATCCATCGCCTTTGAGGATGCGACGCGCGATTAAATTAATGATATTTTAGCGAAAGCATCAAGTTATTTTAGTAATTTGGCTATTGGTTCCAGATAATATAAATACAGATTTTTGAATAATAAAAAAAATGTGTAACTATGTAATGATTAAAATATATATTTTTAAATTTTATTTTAAACCTTTTTTGGGAGTTGCGCAAACCTGCAAACCTAAGGAAGAGCCCGCCACTGAATTAAATTGACTGTATGTGACAATAAACCAAAATTAATAATATTTTTATTATTAACAAATACGATAAAAAATTAAAGTTTTTCTAATCTAATGGAACGTCTTAATTATTGGTTCTTTTCTGAACTCCTATTTTTTTTAAATACTTTTAAATAAAAATGGTTTCGTATTGATCTTAAGTTACAACAAAATGAATTTAACTTATAAAAAAAACTTGCAAGTTAAATAGCAACAAAAGTAACAATAAATTCTTGAAGTGCCAACACAAAAAAGTCAATATTCTGCCAAAATCGAGCGTTTTACTTTGTTAAAAATGTGTTTAATGGAGTCTGGAGACTTGCAATGAATTGGTTTTAATTTTTTTAAAAACGAAGCAAGATAGAAAAATATCATAGGATAAAAAGTTGTATTTATAGTTGTTTAATCTAAAAAATATATACAAATTGCAAAAAATTAGTGACCTACATTTTTTCACAATTATTTTTGTTTAAGTGTCCTTTAAGACGTCATTGGACCTAATAATTTTTTTAATTTAATAGAAATAACTCTAACAGATTTCAAGAAAATTGACTACAGGGTATTTAAGGTAATTACAATAAGACTATTTTTTTTAAAGTTTAACACTCTCTATCTTAAAATTTATGCATTTTCGGACCCATATTTATAGAAACCTTTTTTAAATAATTTTTTAAAAGGAAATTACCTCCTGAAAATTGGCCGTGTTTTTTTCTATAGGGAAAGAAAATATTTTTTTACAAAATATACTTCATGTTTTTTAGAAAAAAGATAAGACAATTAGAGAAATTAGTTTGTTGTCTTTTTTCGCTAGTATTGATTGGTTTTATGTTTAACGATCCAACCACCTTATATTAGGAAACAAATATATTTGCCTTTTCTTTTTTGATTATAATGTTATACTTTTAGGCACAAACTATCTTTCCAACAATAAATATTTTATGAAATTACTAAAAAGTTTTTTTTAAATTGCTTTTTTTACAACAGTGGTGAAATTTACAAAAAAAGCAGAAAATCAAAATAACTTTGGTGATAAAAAATAAATGTTTATTGATTCAGTATTGGGTGTGACCTCCTTTACTATTTGCAACCGCTCGACACCTATGAAGCATGCTCAGGACTAAATTATCCAGCTCATCTTGAGATAATTTGCCCCACACTACTTAAAGACAGTTAAAGAGTTGTTCATGGGTTTTAAAGCGATCATTAACTCTTAGAACTCCTTTTTGTACCATATCTCAGGCATGTTTAATCGGGTTTAGGTCTGGTAGCTGAGCAGGCCAGGGTAACACAGGGTTTTCGTTGGAAGGAAGTTTCTAACAACATTTGCGATATGCGGACGGGCATTATCATAAATTAAACATAATTTAGTTCCAGCATTTTCTGTGAATGGTACAAAATCATTTGCATGTATTGATCTTTCTAAGAAAACGAGGTCTGTTCTTCGGCCTAACGTTATTCCACCCCAAACCATAATCGTCCCACCTTGAAACATGAGAACTTCTTGAATATTGCTAAGAACAGTGTTCTGCTCCTGGTTGTCTCCAGAATCCTATTCTTCTAGAATGTATAAAGTCCAAATATAGACGTTTTTAAGTTATGTAGATTTTCAAATAACTTCTTTTGGTATTTCCAAAGATAACCCTACCTCCGGAATATAAAAAAGGCAGATAGTGTGAAGCACGAGACTACTGCTTTTTGGTTTATTTGGTTCATATTTTCTTGGAAGTCCTAATATATAATAATATAACATCCATACATACGGGTCGAATTGAGAATCTGGCTTTTTTTTGGTTGGTTAAAAATCATATGTGTTTGTAGAAAAGAAAATGCCGTGCAATAATAATAGTAGTTTGTATATTTTAAATACTAATACATAATATATAATTTCTTGAAAATAAAACCAAAATGCAGAACAAAATATTACGTGTTATATACAATTCTAATGTTTATTCTTTTTGCTCTGGTTCAATGGTCACATTAAGGTATCAGCATACATAAGTATAGGTATGTCAACCACTTTCTACGCAAACAAACAAAAAAACCATCAAATTAAAAAAAATGTCCGCTTTTCACGTGAAAGTTATATTTATGTTGGATAATCCAAACTCGCGTGTTACTTAATTACATAAACTTATTAATCTGTTTAACATAAATATATATTTAATTTAGGTTTATTAATGCAACTTAGTGAAAACTTGGCTACTAAATTAGATTTAATGTTAGACAAATATTTAATCCAGTAAAGTAGGTTGCCTTAGGGTATTTCGCTGTTGTCTTTTCGGAAAAAAATTACTTCCCACAAAAACACTTACGCAAAATAAGGACAAAGTTCTTTTTGTTTTTTGTTAATAATGCTGAAACTATTAATAATAAAGAAAAAATTAAAAAAGCTTCTTAAAGACGATAAAATTTTCAATAAAAAGTCCTAACACCCAGAGTTCTACCTCCAATATTTGTAAATTTAATTGAATACTGAAAATGAGACTCCACGCGTCCCCTACGGTATGCGTGCGCCGCCCACCATAGCAAGTACGCCACAGAAAATATTTTTTAAACTAAAAAAAGATATACAGGGTGTTACCAAAGAAGATGCTGATTAAGGGTGTTTGCTGATACGCAGTACCTGTACGGGCGTGCTGACGGCAATCAAGGAAGTTTAAAGGTGTATGGAAGCCCAATGCTATGGCCCATTCGATCAAAAAATGTCCAGCCCAGTATGAAAATAACTGTCAGAGTTGGCCCCGCCGATTCTGCGCAATAACAAAATTCCACGAAATAATTTAATGTGTTGCCTACTTACACACTGATAAATCAGTGTGAAGTTAGCCAACACATTATAATTTTATGGGAGCCGGAGTACGGTTTTTTGAATTGATCAAAACCTTCTTATTTTAGTGATTAGTGTTTATTAAATTGTGACTATAATTTTGTGTTTATTGTTTGTTACTTATAATATGGTAACAAAATGACTAGAGGTTGTATGGTTTTGCAAATCCAAGGGTAACATACCCGTCTTTTTAACTTTAGGTAAGTATTTTTTATATTTAAATTAGGTGCTTCTTTTAAGACGTAACGTTAGGTAACCGAATAAATAATAATATATCAATTATGAATAATAGAAAATGAAAATTTCATAGGAAATATTAGTGAGAAAAGTAAGGCAATCTTAACTATCTTATAGATGATTTCCACAATGTTTGTGTATTTCTGTGGATTATTAAAAATAAATAAGGTTTACATTTAGGTACTTTTATTTCATTTAATAATTTAGTACACTCTTTTAAAGGATCAAAATTATTGATTACTGGGCAGACCAGGCAAATTTTAATATATACAGGTCCCTCTAATTGAATGAAAGTAAGTACAATTTTCGTACGGTTTTTTGCGGCGCTGATTACAAATCTAAAAAAAATTCGGCAATGTTTCGTTTTCGAGATATTCATCATCAAAATTGAAAATCAAACTAAACTTATTTACACTATTCCTCCTTCTTTTTGCACAAAATTCTTGATTTTTACACTAATTTGGCACACAATATTTCACAAACACCTTTTAAAAACTTTTTTTATGTTTATTTTACACCTTTTTTACACTTTTATTTTTTAAGCAAATATGTGCTGCCTTTGAACTAAAAGTTCTCAATTTAATGGAAAAAAGATGTAAAATAAATAAAAATACAAGGTTTTTAAAGGTGTTTATAAAATATCGTGTGCCACTTTAGTGTAAAAATCAAATTTTACAAAAGAAGGGAGAATATGGTGAAAATGAGGTTAGTTTAATTTTCAACTTTGATGATGAAGATCTCGGAAACGAAACGTTGCCGAAAAATTTTCTTCAGATTTGTAATCAGCGCCCCAACCCTGTATACCAAATTTGATCAAAATCGGAGAGGAGGCAACTTTCGAGACAATACCATATGTTTAAAAATAAATTAGATTTTTGGTTTCTTAATCTTGTATTATCAACTTTTTAAGCTCGACATGCGGTACACACATAATATTTAACGGATACTGTTACAATAGATACTCAGGTACCAAAGGTTACTAAACATTTTTAACCACTGTTATTCTGTCTCATGAATGTTTGTTATTAGTGAAAAGTATATGCCTAAAAAGCAGTTATAAAAATTTTCACTTTTTAATGTACAACCAGAATCTTAGGATTAGATTAAACTCATTTACACTATCTTGCCCTTCTTTTATTACAAAATTGGCGATAAGTACATAATACTATCATACAATGTTTGAAATTTATTTAAAAAAATCGTGTTTTTATTTATTTACAAAGATTTTTGGTAAAAATACAAAGCTTCCAAAAATATCGACCATTTAAATAGAAGGCAGTAAAGTGGCGTCATCTATTCTTTCCATATTATATCAGATATAAAATCTAATATTACACAATAATTTTAAATATTCTATAGTAGTATCCTTTAATAACCAACCATTTTGTGCAAAAAATAAAAAAAAAACAGTGAATGTTGGAATTTGACATTTGATGATGTCAATTTTATAGATAGTAACAAAGAATTATGGAAATCCGGCCCTGACCTACTATTCATTGCGCAAATTCCGCGGGGCCAACCTCCCTATTCCCGCTGCCCTGCACGCCTGGATAATTTTGTTCTACAGTATTGGGTTTCCATACACCTTTAAACTTCCTTGACGGCAGTGCATTTAAAGCCAGATGATTATATCAAGAGCGTTTTCCAATAGAAGGTGTACGAACACCGGAAACCGAGGAAGCTGTTTTAAATTTAGTTAAACAAAACCCTAAAATAAGTACCAGAAAAATTGGAAATATTTTAAATATTACTTATGTTCTAGTATGGAGAATTCTTCATGATTATTTACTAGATCCGTATCATATCCAAAGAGTCCAGGCCCTACCTTTCTCGGGATTTTCCATTAGAATAAATTTCTGCCAATGGTTTCTTTAAATGGTTGCGGAAAATCCCCAATTTGAAGTGAAAATTTTATTCACGGACGAAGCTAATTTTGAACTCCATATATATATATATATATATATATATATATATATATATATATATATATATATATATATATATATATATATATATATATATATATATATATATATATATATATATATATATATATATATATATATATATATATATATATATATATATATATATTATATTTGGTTGTTGAAAAAATGAACATTTATCGCTAAAAAGAAAAACGACAAAATATTAGGAATGACGTTGACTGGACGACTGATGAATTCACAAAACTCTATTCATCTATTAAAATCAGTGTCTGCATTTTGTATGGATAGAGTTTATGCATTTTCAGTGCTTTTCTTACAGTCTTGTGTGATATTTCTGTTCGTTCCGTTTACTCGTAGGGCATTTTTTTCAATTACCCACCGAATCAGTTTCGGAGAACTTTTCCACTAAATACAGCACATATCTGTGACTTACCTCACGATTTCGATTTCTTTCATTGAAAACCAATGCCGTCCTTCGTGCGCACTTTCCATCCTCTCCATAAATGAAAATCATTTCAATTCTTTTTTAAAGAAAATAAACCATTCTCACACTTTATGCACTTAATAAAAGTTATCACTGAACAGTCCAACAAGCAAAACCGAATTAACAATAATATTCCTGTTTTGGCTACATCTTTTAAATTTGCTGACCATATTTTTTTTTGTTAAGAAACAACGTATTTTTACAATTTGTTGATAGAATAACTAGACATTTTGTGGAATTCTAGTGATTAGACATCGAATAAACGTGAATTAACTAGGTACTCGTAGTAACTTCGAAACTTTAATAGATTACTTTTTGATGTCAATTTTTCGAAGTTACTTTGCCAATCCCCAAATAAAGTTTAAAATGGTGCCCCCCATGGGCGTAGCGAGGGGGATGCAGGGAAAGGCCGTTCTCCCCCTTCCCTGAAAGTTTCCACTTATTGGAATTTGAAAAAAAAACGTTAATGTTTTTAATTAATTTGGATGAGTCAATAGTTAAATAGGCGATTTTCAAAACCGAATATCTCAGAAACCACTTGATGTACGTTTCCAATTTTTTCACACATAATTAGAATACTTATGTGAACTTACATACTAAATATCTTACCTTTATGTAAAAAGATAACGAAGTTATCTTTTTACATAAAGGTAAGATACCTGTATATTACATACGAAAACTGTACATGTAATTCTTATAGTATTTTTTTTTAACTTAAAAGATAAAATATTGTTCTTTTAAAATAAGTAGACAGAATCAAAACTTACAATAATCTGTGATCACCATAAAAAAAAAACACCAAAATAACATATTCAAGGGTATGCAATATATCATAAAACATATTAATAGTTCTTTTTAAAATATAATTTACATAATTAAAACGAATCTTTTTTCTGAAATCATCAAAAATCATTAACGGCAAGGTTTAGTATTCAAATAATCACGATTTTTTTTTCATGGGATTTTAATTATAGCTGTCAAGGGGAAAATGGTTACCACTTACCATTCAGGTATACTGCGAAACGATTTGCACGTATGCTTCAAATTAATAATCTTTATTAAATGTTAAGAGTTTTATTGCATGCATTCCTTGATGCAATCTTAATTTAACCATATGGCGTGTCATTAAAAAGGTTTCGTTAAGCATTATAAGAATATAGTGAAGCATCTTGTAGGATGTCTGTACTTCAAAAACCAGAGTTCTTTTAATATCACTCTTAACTGGTTGTTCAATCAATTTTGCCGTTAGATAAGAGATGGCGCTACTAGATTTTTTTTAGTTCTTTTTTATAAATATATGTGTGAAGTTAAAAAGATTTGGTTAAGTTTTGTTTAAGTTAAGGATTATAAAGATATAGTTAAAATATTTTGTCTTTCAGACCAAAAAGTTATATAACATAAATTAAAGGCCTTGTAAAACTACATAATTCATGTTATTAAAATTCTTGTAGCTCTTATAGTTTTTGAGATATTGTCGTTTTAAATTTTAAAAATAATCGTTAATGTCTCTAAAACTGTAAAAGATAGAAAACATTTTTGAAACAAAAATTACAACTTTTTAAATTGTCTATATAAAAAGTTATATAAATATTTTTGATGAAATCAATAACAAAGGAGATAAAGTATATATTTGACATTTTGTTTTTTGTACCTTTTTTAATTTGTAAGTTTCTTCTTAGGAATAAATTATCAATCAAATGACACATTCTTTGATTTATTGTAAGAAAATGTGTGTCTTTTAAAATATGTAAGATTGATCTAAATTTAACTACCGCCTTAAAAGTTACAAAAAATGGACTAAGAGGTATATAGATGTATGTACACACCGAAAAAACAAACAAGAACAAACATCAGCGAACAAACGTTTTTCTTTAGTGTAGACAGTATAAACGCGAACAAACGTTTGTTTGTTCTTGTTCATATATGTTCGAGTAGACGTCGGTGCATCAAAAGGTATGTACACACCGAAAAAACAAACAAGAACAAACATCAGCGAACAAACGTTTTTCTTCAGTGTAGACAGTTAAAACGGCGAACAAACGTTTGTTGGTTTTTGTTCGCACATGTTTCATTGGACGTCGGTACATCAAAGAGAATTTTTGTTTTTATGGTCATCCATAACTATTCCAAATACTCGAACAAAAGTAAACAAACATTTGGTTGCGCTATGTAGACAGAAAAACGAACAATAAACAAAAAACACATACAAAGAAAGTAAACAAGAACGAATGTTTGTTCTTGTTTGTTTTTTCGGTGTGTACATACCTTAAAGATGACCTATTTTACACAGAAAAAACCTTATGTTTACAATCTAACCTTTTTTTGTGCAAAATGTTTTAGTGTTTTAACTAAACCTTAAAAGAAATTTAAAAATTACATTAACATGTTATGTTTTTATTAAAAAAAATAACGATTTTATTTAAAGAAAAAAATTAATTAACATTTATAAATTTATCAGTGTTCATTTGATATATGCGTTAATGAAGTAAAGTTTACTTTTATTTGTAGTTTATTTTTGTTTTTTTGTTATAAACCTGCTCTAGCTGTGGATTTTTCTGTATATTTGTTTGAAAACCCTAATAGATTATCATATGTAAATATTTTGCAGTTCCAATAATACTACATACATACAGGGTGACAATTTAAAAACTTGAAATGGCGATATTTTAGGAACGAAAAAATGAATCAAAAACCCCTTAAAACAGTTTCTATAAAACTAAGGGGGAACAAAAACAAGCATATTATCCCACCCTTATCAGCAACCCCTTGGACAGGGTGAGATAGACTCCTAGAATCTTAAATAGAAAGGGGGGTCGAGTGATACATCATTTTGAAGCTCTTGGAAAATGCTTTCCAATGATACCATAGAAAGCTACATTTCAGAAAATTCTTCTCTGTTTATCAAGGAAAACAATAAATAAAACAAAATTTTGAAATTGTTTATTATTATTTAATTAAATTATACAAAATGATTACTACTGATATACTGGCATGTCTCTTAAGAATTCCAAACATGTCAAGCCCACAGGTATTTTGAATTGGTTTAGTTGCTATGATTTTTTGCCGAAAAAACGGGTTGTTTATAAATTGCATTTTATTATCACAAAATTTGCTTTAAAAGTAACTTGTACTAGTAGTATTATTTTAAAAACAGTTGACTTTCGGTTCAGTTTAAACGAAAAGAAGGCACTTCTTATCTTTAACAATGGACATTATTTTCATTTATGGTTCCCAGGATAAATTGTTTCTTAAGGACAGCTCAACGTTTTAACGAAAGGCATCCAGGCCAAAATGTAAGCCCGGAGTATGTTCGCCAATTAGTAGCCAAATTTGAAGAAACTGGTTCTGTCGCGAATAAAAAGAGAAATCAACCGAGACTAGTCAACGAAGCAGCGCAAATTGAAATTCTGGGTCAGTTTGCAATGAATTCAACGCTATCAACTCGTCAAGCGGCTGTAGCAACTGGATTATCTCGTGAATCAATAAGAAAGGTACTTAAATTTCACAGTTTTATCCCTATAAACTGCAGATACTGCAAGAACTTAGTGACGACGACCCGGACAGAAGAATCCAGTTTTGTGAAATAATGACAGATAGAATTATGGCAGAACCTCAACTAGTTAAAAATATTTGCTTCAGTGATGAGTGTACCTTTTATTTAAATGGGCATGTTAATAAGCAAAACTGTCGTTACTGGGATAACGAGAACCCACATGTATTTAGAGAAGGGCATACCCAGTACCCCCAGAAAATTAATGTTTGGGCTGGTATATTGGGAGACGGTATTATCGGCCCAATATTTATACCAGGAAATTTAAATGGGGACATGTATGCTGAAATGCTACAGAGGTCTATCGAACCACTAATAGTGCGAGAATTAGAAAATCAGAGGGACATACACGAATTTATCTTTATTAGAACGCTTACTACATTTCCAACACGATGGAGCACCTCCTCATTATGTAGTTCCCGTTAGGTAATGGTTTAATGATCATTATCCTAACCAGTGGATTGGAAGAAGAGGTCCTGTTGAATGGCCACCTAGATCCCCGGACCTAACACCTCTTGACTTCTTTTTGTGGGGTCACCTAAAATCTGTGGTTTATAAAACGCAACCTTAGTCACTAGAGCAACTCCAGAATAGAATATTTCAGGAATGCCGTGCTATATCCAGAGAAACATTTATAAATGTACGTGAAGAGTTTGAAAATAGGCTTTATTATTGTCTTCAAAACAACGGAAATCATTTTGAACATTTAATTAAATAATAATAAACAATTTCAAAATTTTGTTTTATTTATTGTTTTCCTTGATAAACAGAGAAGAATTTTCTGAAATGTAGCTTTCTATGGTATCATTGGAAAGCATTTTCCAAGAGCTTTAAAATGATGTATCACTCGACCCCCCTTTCTATTTAAGATTCTAGGGGTCTATCTCACCCTGTCCAAGGGGTTGCTGATAAGGGTGGGATAATATGCTTGTTTTTGTTCCCCCTTAGTTTTATAGAAACTGTTTTAAGGGTTTTTTGATTCATTTTTTCGTTCCTAAAATATCGCCATTTCAAGTTTTTAAATTGTCACCCTGTATGTATCGATCTCATAATCACCTTTTTTAAGTCAGTTAAAAAATTAAAACAAGTTAAAAAAATTGTGAAATAATGTATTATAATTGAAAACACTGTGTCTACTTAAGTTGGAACCATATGAAAAACATCTTTATTATTAAGTTTACAAAAAAAGTTATTTTTTATAAAAAGTTCTGCATGGTCCAAAACTTAAAATGAAAGCATTAGATATTAATTTTTTTAAAGCGTATACGAGGTTTGTCAAAAAAATTGAATTTTACTCAAGAGTAAGTACTGTTACGGACTTTAGTTAGTTTTTAGTTAATAGAAATGTAAAAGGTTAAAATTATTTTATTTAGGTTAATAATTTATTAAAAATAGGTTACCTTAGTTTTTCCCTTTTTCGACAGCCATTGCGGATTATCCTAAGGGCGCTGGAGACATCCATTTTACACTTTTCTTACATCCTGTAGTAAAGGATTTTTTCCAGCTAATTCTAGACTTTTCCAGACGTTTTATTCTTTTCCACTTTACTAAAAAACACGAAAGGAAGTCCGCACGGGCCAGTTTAGTTTTGTCTTTCGAAGAGATAAGAAGTTGACAGACAGTTAAAGGTTAACGAGTTTTCATAATTACGTTACGTTGAAGTGTTACCATAGAAACGTTTGTAAACCTGATATCCAATAAAAAGGTGTAAAACTAGGATCCGTGTTTTTTATACGGGGTATCACGGAACAGTACCTTTATTTTTTACAGTACAGAAGAATATTATAAAGTAAAGTTTTTTGAATTAAAAGTTATATTTAAATATGCAATTACAGCTATTTAGCATGAATATTTAGGATTGGTGAGTATTTACTAATAATTTTTCTATTTTTTTCTATTTTTTCTTCACGATTTAGTAAATTTGCCATTTTAACTGTAATTTTACAAAGACGAACTCTCTCTGACACACAATGTCAAATACTTCATGTCAGTGCATCCTAGATTACGTTAAATTGTATCAAGCCAGAACAATTGATACGAAATTATTAGTAAATAATTCACCAATCTACATTTTTATGCTAAATAGCTGTAATTGCATATTTAAATATAACTTGTAATTCAAAATAACTTTACTTTTTAACATTCTTCTGTATTGTAAAAAATAAAGGTACTTT
>JAHBCN010020558.1:0-15017 GCA_019359885.1 Listronotus oregonensis
GATCTATCACTTAATAAGTTTTTTTTTTGTAACTTAAGAACATATAAAGGTTCCGCCAGGATATCAAAAATAAAACAGCACGTTATGGAATATGTTTTTGAGCAATAGTTGTTTCAATTTTAAAGTCTACCAAGGAAAATCAGATTTGGGAGAAAAAGATGGAAAATCTGTTCTGTCTCAGAGAAAGAGGTATCACTAACTTGTATTTGAACATGTTTGTTATAACTCCGTGGAATTGTGCAACGAACTGTTAAAATATACAATTGACACCACTGGTTGAGAGAAGTTGTTAACCAAAATTTGAGAAACGTGAACAAATTGGGAGAAGAACAGGTAAAGTATACGTATCAAAATGATGAGATAAGAGGGACGAGCTTTTAATTTCTACAGGATACCGCACTCCAAAAATATTTACTTTAAATGTACGTCCAACCGTTATCAGGGTATCACTTGAAAACAGTTGGAGATACATACTTACTAACCGAAACGCTGTGTGCCAACTAACAAATAAAGACATGATTCTTGTGTTATTAATAATCTTAAATTATTGTAGTTTGTTACAACAGTTATTAGATTTCATATAATTACTACTTTACTGCCATAAGTACCTAATTTTGAAATCCCCCTGTGGCAAAAATAATCCAGACTTCCTTTTAATTGCACTAAATTTAATAACACCAGACAAGCGTGTGATTTTTAAACCCTCATATGCCTTTCTACTTTCCCCGTTTTAATTTTAGTCTTGTCAAAAATTAAACTCGCTTCACACATTTTAATGCTTCTTTCATTTTAACTCGTTGTCAGCAACTGCGACACTCTGAAGTGACAGATCCGTTGCTACATATAGGATAGAACATGTTTTGTAATACTTGGGGACGGGGCTTATGCCGTATTATTAAAGGCTTTAGAATTTACAATAAAGAAAGTATAGGGTATAACAAAAAGGTTTTTAAAATAGTTGAATTCTGTCACACCAATGTTAGGTCCTACGGATTTAATTGTAAAAATACGGGCTGTTAAACTTTAATTAAACAAGCCATATAACAAAAATTACACAGGCCCACAAAGAAAATAAAAGTGATGTGTGCTGGGTGCCGGACTAAGATTTTTTCCGCTAAACATAAATCTGAAGTAAAAATTGGAGGTCAAAGAGCAAAAAACGCGAAAAGGCGTAATTTCAGATATTAACGGTTTTTTTTAAATTTAGAACGGCAATGTCTTTAAAACTATAAAAGATACACAAAACTTTTTAAAACATAAACTATGTATTTTTACAAGACCTTTAATTTACGTTATATAATCTATTTGTATAAATGCAATATTTTACGAGTTATAACCGAATTTTCAGGATTTTTTCGAAGAAAAAATTTAAATTTTTTTTTTTTTTATTTCTGGATTTTTTTTGCAAATTGTGAGTTATTGAGAAAGTTAATGGGGATATAAATAAATTAAATAAATGACTTATAATTAACAATAAAAAACATTTTTTTTTATATTATTTTTTTTGAAGGTATGTACACACCGAACAAACAAACAAGAACAAACCTTCATTCTTGTTCACCTTTTTTGTATGTGTTCTTTGTTTATTGTTCGCGTTATTTTGTCTACATAGCGCGATCAAATATTTGTTCACTCTCGTTTGACGAGTTGGAAAAGTTATGGATGACGACGAACAAAATTTATTTCTCTATAGGTATGTACACACCGAAAAAACAAACAAAAACAAACATTCGTTCTTGTTCACTTTCTTTGTATGTGTTTTTTGTTTATTGTTCGCTTTTTCTGTCTACATAGCGCAACTAAATGTTTGTTTACTCTTGTTCGACTAGTTGGAATAGTTATGGATGACCATAAAAACAAAAATTATCTTTGATGTACCGACGTCCACTGGAACATGTGCGAACAAGAACAAACAAACGTTTGTTCGCCGTTTTAGCTGTCTACACTGAAGAAAAACGTTTGTTCGCTGATGTTTGTTCTTGTTTGTTTTTTTGGTGTGTACATAAATTTTGATGTACTAACGTCTACTCGAACATGTATGAACAAGAACAAACAAACGTTTGTTCGCGTTTTTACTGTCTACACTAAAGAAAAACGTTTGTTCGCTGATGTTTGTTCTTGTTTGATTTTTCGGTTTGTACATACCTGAAGAAAAACGTTTGTTCGGTGATGTTTGTTCTTGTCTGTTTTTTCGGTGTGTACATACCCTTATAGTTTTATATAGTCAGTCGTAGTCCAAACATTCCGTGGTAACAGGTTTCTGCCAGTGAATGTACCGTATCGGTTATTTTGGTTTTTTTTGATCTTTTGCTGTTTGACCCCCCATTTTATTTTCAGCTTTGTGTTCAGCGGAAAAAAATTCTAGAAAATCTTAGTCCGACACCCAGAACACACCACTTTTAATTTTTTGTTGGCCTGTATTATTTATCTGGAATTTGCAAAAATTTTTGATCAAAAAAAAAAAAATCGAAAAATAGGGATATTGACATGCTTTTTTTATTTTGTTATATTTTACGGCGGATTAACGAATAATTTAGGTAAAATCTAAAAAAAAAATTTTCGGTGTTAATTTTTATTTTAAAAATAAAAAATGGGTATTTTTCAAGTTTTTGTCAAAAATATTTCTACTTGTAAAAACAAATAAATAAAAAAAAAACAAAAAAAAAACCATTTTTAAATTTTATATATTTAAAAAAGAATCGAAAAATTGACATTTTAAATATTTTTTTAATTATTCATTTTTTTTAAGAATAAAAATATTTGACAACTTAAAAAAAAATAATCATGTTGATTTTATATCCCAAAAATGTGAAGCCACACATCTAAACAATTACCAAAATAGTTAGTAAGTTAATGAAACAGTTATGTTTAGATTAAAGATCAATTTATAAACTTTAGGTTTCCGTTTCCCAAGCTGCCGTTGATGTTCTTGTTTGCAAGTTATACTGAGAGCACTTTTAATGTAACTAGCCAGGAACGACGCTTTCTGTGCCATTCACAGTTCAGTTGCTTTTTCGTGTAATTCGAACTTGTCTACATTTTATCCTTTGACGTTGACCGTTTGCTAACTTTCCTCATTGACCATGCTTCTTTGAATCACGTGTGACCAAACGCGGTTGAGACAAATACTGGCAGTAGTAAAACAATAATTCAAATGCATAATATATAACAATTTTGTGCAAACCTTTTAAACATTTAAAAAAATTTAAATACACATAACCCAAAACGTGCATAAAAATCGACAAAAGTGAAAAGGATTTAGCGACATGTGACAGTATTGACACTGACAGTCAAATCTAAAATTGTTACAACGCCAACATCAAGTTTATAAATGGAATAAGTTCTGTAACAGTTATCTTAACAAAATGTCAAGTTTATAAATTTTTAGTAATACGTGCACTTAAACTTTTATAGTTTTGAGGTTTTAGAATGAAATTTTAAAAAAGTTTGCAAAAAGCCCATGTTATTAAAGTTTTAAATTATCATAAGCAATTTTATATTAAGCTTAAGTAAATTTTTAATCGACAGGTATTAGAGAAAAAATGATGCCAAGTGTCAGCCTGTCAGCTAAAACAACTGAGCCCGTGTATCAAAATCGGTCCTTGATGTTAAAAAATGAACGTTGCATCACATGGATTTTGCCCTCAGTCTCGTTAAAAAATCATTTTTTTTATTAAAATCCATTTTATAAAACCGAAATATAGAAAATACATCTTAAAGTAATCCGTCTTTTTAATGTATAGCCAAAATAAACAAAGTTTTTATAAATAATAATAAACAAGGCGTTAAGTTGAATGAGTCTGATAATACCTGAAGAAACTGAATAAACTAGGCACCAAGAGAGAAAATCTCACCATTTGGAGCTGCTCTATTTTAAAGGCGGACTTACATTGCGCAAATCGTCCTCGTAAATCTGATGCATTCATTAAATCTCGCTTTGTGTATGGTACATTCCAAAATAATTCGTTGATTTCTCGACCACAATAAAATTTAAATCACAACCCTCAGGGGTAAACCCAGAAATAAATAAGTTGCCTGACAAATATTTATTGTGTAGGCACCGCACCTTTTGAAAGGGCACAACTCCTCATTACCTACTAATATCAATAGTTTAGGTTAGCTATTTTGGATGTTCAATAACACACATAAAAATACCTTGACAAATTCTAAACGACTGATAAAATAAGATGAAAAGGCTCTGCTTTATATAAAACACCTGCAATTTGCCTTTAACCTACAGAATATATCAAAAAGTAGGTACAATATTAAATAAAGGAAATTTTAAGTCCGGACCTACATGCGGGTACCCAAAGTTTATTGGGTTTTACAACTAACAGTAGCGGTAAATCGAGAAATCAACAAATTATTGTGTAATGTACTGTATGTAAGTTTGTCTAGACACCCAAGTTACGATGCGCGAGGACGATACAGGGAGAGGCAACACTCAGTGGGTTTTTAGTCCGCAGTCAATTAATTTGAATAAAAAATGTGAACCAACTTGTTTTGTCGGATGCTTAAGACAATAATTATAATTATTATAGTAAAATTAAACGCAAGGATGCTTGGAAGGATATACGTGAAGGGAGGAAGATTCGCGCAATGTACTTCCTTCATGATTTGCAATGATAAATTTCGCGTTAACATTTAAGCTAGATTTTCGGTTACCTAGCCAGTTGAGCCAGTTATTTACGTATAATTTAGTGTTGAGCGTATTTTTACATTCTTGGAATCTATTAATCATTTGGAATTAGACTACACACAATCTTTAAGTAAATTATTTTAAAATAAATCTAACAATGCATCCTAAGTTCCAGTTTTAAATCGGACATTATTTGCTCGCAACCAAAAACAAAGTTAATATTCATCAAGTCATCAATGATAAAAAACAAATGAAAAAAGTTATTAACTTGTCATTTTCAGCAATTGACGTTTATGTTGTTTGATCTAATATGAATATTAAATTACTAGATTAAAAATTTAAAATTAAATTTTCCATGTCGACTTTACCAAAATAATATAAATCATTATTAGTATTTGAAATTCCAAAAATGTAATAATATACACAAGCAGGGCTGCCGCCAGAAAAAATCTATGGGGGGTCAAAAGTTTAAGTCAATTTACTAGTTTAGAATTAATTGAATTAAAAACACAAATAACAATAACACAACTTTAATTTCTAAATAATAATCATATGCATTTAAATTCCAGGTAATATATTTAGGGATTTAGACGGGAACTGTTTTATTTTAAGTCATTTTTAAAAACTCAGAGGGGGTCGACGAATCTCCCCTGACCCCTCCTGCCGGCGGCCTTGTACACAAGTATAGTTTGGTTCCAGTAAAACTGAAAGTAGATGGTTTTCAAGATAAATTTAGAATTATATAAGCAACTTAGTTATGATCAGTTAAAAAATATTTAAAAAACGCGCTAACACGGTATATACATTATACAACCTTATACATATGCCTTAATATATAAAAAAATATAATGAAGCCCCCATTTACGTCCTCAATAAATAACACTTAAATCTATTTTGACCTTTATAAGACTCATGAAACATACATCTCGTAATAAAACCATAAAAGTTTTGCAGTAATGAAGTTATAGCTTTTAGTTGGAACCTTGCTCTCTTTATCCTCAAATTCCGCAAAACTCGAGACTAAACTTAATTTGCTGTATTTGAGACAAGGTACATAAATAGGTTATTACGTTATTAGTTTGGGTGAAAACAATAGCCTAGTTTACACCGCAAGGATTAATTAGGTCCTTGGACTAAATTGAGGACTAATTTTTCGTAGTACACAGGTGTTTATACCAACTTAATTTGTGGATCAGTTTAATTCAGATTTAACTCTAGTAGCAAAATTAGAGTTTAACATAATATAATCAGAATCTTGTTTTTTTTTTAATATATATGTTTAAATTAATTAGTAAAAAAGTTTCCAAAAATACCTACAAAACTTTAAAAACCGTAAAAACAACCAACATTTTTTGGTTGACTGGAATGCGCCGCTATTCTTACAGAACACAAACTGTCGAAGATCAAAGCTGTCACTTTGGTCCACCAAAAATGACCGACTTGTTTACACCGAAAAAAATCATATGTGATCTACCCCAGTTGAGACGGGTCAAATTTAAGAAGCAAATTTTTATTACCCCTTGTAAAAAAGGGTAATAGTAGGTATTTTAAGGACTATAATAACTTCCAAAAATATGTGTACAAAAACAGAATATGAAAAAAATTTAATTAACTTTTTTTTTCGCCCTAATATGATATATACAAATATACTATTTCTTTGGTATGTTATTACACAAAAAAACCTGTTGTAGCTTAAGAATGAGACAAACAAAGTACAGCAATGGCTGTATGGCTAAAGCCATAATAAAAAAAAAACAAAAAAAGTACAAAAATAAAACGTACTCTTTTATTCCTTTTATCAAGAAACTCATTAATTTTATAACAGCTAAGCGTGGGAAAACCTCTAACCTTCTTTTATAATATTTTATAATAATTTTTTTTTCAGTTCATAAAAATTTGATTATATTTTTTATTATGTGAATATTTTCTCTTTGGTTGCTGTTCTGCTCAGATACATCTTGAACAGCCTTAGCTCTTGTAGAATATTTATAAAGATTTATGCACGAAAACTAACAGTTTGTGATGCTGGTCGCCATCGTAGCACGACCTTCACCCATCTGTCACCCGGATAAAACTATAACAGGCCCACAAAAAAAAAGTGGTGTGCTGGGTGTCGGACTAGGTTTTTTTCCGCTGAACACTAAAGTTAATTTATTTGACATAAATTATGTTTTTTTTTACAAGATATTTAATTTAAGTTATGTAACTTTTTTGTCTAAATGCAATATTTTTTGAGTTATAATCAAAAAAATCGAATTTTCAGGATTTTTTTAAGGTACCCCTGGAAAAATGAAAAATATTTTTTTTTTATTTTTGGATTTTTTCTGCAAATTTTAAGTGATTTCGGATTCAAATGATTAAAATAAATGATTTATTATAATCAAAAAATATTTTTTTCTTATTTTGGTCTAAAATTTTTGTCCAAATTAAATTTTCGTTTATATCTTCTTTATTATTTATCTTATCAAAAAGGTTTGTATAACTTTTTTATAGACAATTTGAAAAGTCCCTTTTTTGTTCTATGAACATGCAACATGGCTTTTTTCGGGGTCGCTTACTGGAAACAAATTTATTCTTGTTCTGTGAATACTTACATCATCACTTGGATGAGCGGACGCAGGTGGATGCTGTTTACACTGACTTTAGTAAGGCATTTGACAAGATCAGTCATAATATATTACTAACACGCCTTGCAATGGTCGGTGTAGGTGGAAACCTCCTAAGGTGAGTAGAATCTTATATTAAAAATCGTTCACAGTATGTCTCTGTCGAGGGTTTTTGTTTAAAACCATTTACTACCACTTTCAGTGTACCCCAAGGGTCACACTTGGGACCGTTATTTTTCATCATTTACGTTAATAATATAAAATCTTGTTTTCAGCACTGTGACTACTTACTTTATGCTGGTGATTTGAAGGTATATTCTTCCATCTCAAATCTAAGCGACTGCAGTAAATTGCAAAGCGATTTAAATTGGTTGAGTAGATATTATGATCAAAACAGCCTATTTTTGAATTTGAATAAATGCACATCAATTACATTTTGTCGTAATCAAACTCAGTTTAATTATGTTTACCACTTAAAAAATGTCCGGCTAAAAAAGGTGAATAATATTCGGGATTTGGGAGTCATTTTTGATTCCAAGCTTATTTTTGACTTGAATGTTGATGCAGTTGTAAGTTCGGCTTAGAAATGTAATTAGAAAATGCAAGTTATTTAGAAATATCAAGTCAATTATTTTTTATTTTATTAGTTAGAGGCTTGAAAGGAGACAAAGTAAATTTATAAAATTTATTGCGTTCAAACAAAATTTTATTATCGACAATGATAATATGCACCTTGCACGAACTCATTTTCATCTGAAGTCACTGTGTAACCGCAGATTTGCCTTCGATGTTATATTTTTGTATAAGACATTAAATATATAGTATCATACAGTGCCCTTGCATACTGCAAAAAATATCTCTCAATGCTTCTCGGAGGTCTTTAAGGGTAAACGAATTATTTTTTCTACCATTCAGAAACACAAGTACGGGTCGGAATTCACCTCTCTGCAGAATAATAAGAAATAGTAATATGTGTGCTATTTAAATAGATTATTTTTTAAGTCATTATCTCAAATAAAAGCTATATTAAAAAATAGTTAAATTCCTAGAGGTGATTTTCTGTACTTAGCCTTCTGTATTTTTTTTTTTTTTTTTGTGGGTTTTTAAATGTAAATACCACATTTGTAATCTTTAGAATAGGTTTTTATTCTGAAGACAATTACATTTTTTAAGGAATGCCTAATATTGTAAATAAATTATAAAATAAATTGTAGTACTTACGTACCTGTTGTATCCCCTTTGTCCAGAAATGAATAAATAAATAAATAAATAAATGAATGAATGAATGAATGAATGAATGAATGAATGAATGAATGAATGAATGAATGAATGAATGAATGAATGAATGAATGAATGAATGAATGAATGAATGAATGAATGAATGAATGAATGAATGAATGAATGAATGAATGAATGAATGAATGAATGAATGAATGAATGAATGAATGAATGAATGAATGAATGAATGAATAGAATGAATAAATAAATAAATAAATAAATAAATAAATAAATAAATCAATAAAAAAATTTATATCTCTTATAGTTTATATTGTCATAGTCCAAACATTCCGTGGTACAGTACGTTCCACAATAATTCGTTGATTTCTCGTTCTACCTGCTACTGTTTGTCGTAAAACTTCATAAACTTTGGGTACCCGCATGTAGGTCTGGACTTAAAATTTCCTTTAATTATTATTGTACCTACTTTTTGGTGTATTATGTAGGTTAAAGGCAAATTGCAGGTGTTCAATATAAAGCAGAGTCTTTTCGTCTTAGTTCATCAGCCGTTTGGAGTTTTTCAAAGTATTTTCGTGTGTGTTATTGAGCATCCAAAATAGCTAATCTAAACTATTAATATTAGTAGGTAATTAGGACCTGTACCCTTTCAAAAGGTGCGTTGCCTACACAATAGATATTTGTCAGGCAACTTATTTCTGGCTGGGTTTACCACTGGGGGTTGTCATTTAAATTTTATGGCGGTCGAGAAATCAACGAATTATTGTGGAATGTACCATAGCAGGTTTCTTTCAGTAAATGTACCGTATCGGTTTTTTGGGGTTTTCTCAATTTTTTTTTTCAGATTCGTGTTCAGCTAAAAAGATATGTACGCCAGAAAATCTTAGTCCGACACCCAGCACACACCACTTTTTTTGTGAACTTGTGTTATTTATCAACTATTATATGTAAATAACAGCATTGCAAATAGGTTGTTTAAAAGAATTTGGTCAAGGCTATGATTAATTAAAAGAAAATGAAATTTTTTTGATACTTCCTGTATAATGTCAATTCTTATTTTTTTATTCTACATGACAGTAGTAATATACTACTACACTTTTTTTTCTTTAATTTTACAAATAATGCCTTTAAAAAATTTTCAAATTTAAAATTAAAGAAATTATTAAAATTTTTATTTATGAATTGAAGAAAAGCAAATTTAGTGGTGTATTGGTACTGTTATGTAGATTTTAAAAAACAGAAATTTATTTAAAAAAACAGTTTGTGGACAATAAATTGTTGCGATTCAAAAAGTTATATCTGTCTAAATATCATTTCGGATCAAATTACATATTTCAAGAAATTATTTATGTATACGTATGACGTTTGAATAGATCCTCCTATATATTTTCCTAAAAAAAACGTTTTATTCTCAAACAGGCATATTCATGTATAACGTTTAAATTGCTGTTGGTCTTTTATGTCATTTACTCGTATTATTAAGTAGTTTAATACAAATAAGAAAGTATGCCCGTTTCAGTTGCAATCTTGCTTTCAGATCTTGAAACTCTGCAGACCTAATTTAGAAATATAAGTTATATTCCTCTGAAAGGAGTTGGTAAAAGTTGCTATAAGTTTCATATTTCAATTCTAATTTAGTTTTAAATTAAATTTGCTACCGTAATAAAATTAAGTTTAGTAAACAAAAAATTAAATTTAATAATGAATTGGAGACTTTTATTATTTATTTATTTTTCTACAAGAATCTTAAAACAAGTTTGTGGAAGCTACGTGAAATGACAGGTGACAAAATAAACTGTTTCTTAAAAATACATTAACCTACAATTTAACAACTTTTACTTTACAAACGTATACTTTAATAATATTTTATAATTTGCTATGTAGTTAAATAGAATTTTATATAAATTTAATATCATAGACAAAAAAACATTATAAAAGTTGTTAATAAATTGTTGTAAATTTTATGTATAAAGATAAATTATTCCTAATGGAAACGGGTAGGCTGTATAAGTTGGTCGGTTAGTCTTGGAATGGACTCCTTTTAGTGCAATATTTTTTTATCTGAGGATAGTTTACGAAGGCTTAAATCCTAAGTACTATGTAACGTACCGTGGATAATTCTATTAATACAGTACCAGATAGCCATCGTGGACGGCAATTAGCCGCAAACCTACCTCCGCAAATTGTCAGCAAGTTGTCGAAAAGTTGTCAGGTACAAAGTTAAAGGAAAATTGGTAATAAATTTTTTACACCTTGAGGACAACTTGGCTACAAAAAGGTGCAGGTTATTGTCGGTAAATTGTACGATATTTGACTACAAGTGTTGTTGACAATTTCCATGCCATTTGCGGTGGTAGATTGTTGAGGAAAACTTGACTCGTAACTTTTTGTTCAGTAACAATGGTTGTCTGCGGTGTGCCATCTTTATGCTAAGAAAGAAATTAAACTGGCTAATTATTCCTCTTTATTTTTTGAACGGATCATTTTAAAATATTAAAATTTGAGGTAATGTAACTGATGCATGAATACTATATTTTAGAGTAAAATTGACAGATGAAAATTTCAAGATTGCTGCAAGGCGCCATTTTGGGAAAAAAATAAAAAAGTGGTCTTGTGGAGCATCATTTTGAAGCTTCTGACGAGTACTTTACAACCCTAAAATATAAAGTCCATTCCTTTACCTACTACAACATGGTGCTACATTTAATAATTACCTTAATACATTAACATTTAACTTGATAATTTAAATAAATACGTTGAGTTCAGTTGAGAAGATGCTGGAAATGGTTGACACCAGAACAGTCGGCCTAAAATTTGACGCCGAACATTTTCAAACACAGTAACATGGATATTTCTACAAATATTTGTTATTCTCTGTCGTATATCCAATATTGAAGCAGGCTCAGTTTCGTACACCTTTTGGCTTAAATAGCCCCATAAAAAAAGTCCAGAGGTGTCAAATCTGGCGAGCGAGCTGGCCATTCCAACGACCGGGAAAATTGTCATCTAAATAGTTCCGAACTTGTGTGGAGTAGTGTGGTGGAGCTCCATCTTGCTAGAATACAATATCCATATCAAATTCATTAGGATTCGCTTCGACGATTTCGGTTATTAGAGGGTCAATAGTATTTTCCAGCATATCCAAATACAGTTTCCCTGTTAAATTTTGTTCGATAAATAAAGGCCCCACGATATGGTTTCCCAATATCCCTGCTCAAACGTTTATTTTGTTCTGAATATAGAGTATCAGTTTCCCGAAAGACATGAGGATTAGTGTCACTCCAATAACGACAATTCTGTCTATGAACATTACCGTTGAGAAAAAAGTTTACACTACAGTGGTTGTAATTTTAGATGCGAGTGCCCGTAAGTATTTTCTACAAATAGGACGATTCGAGAAACGATCGTTAAAAATCCTTTCGGTTTCGAGAAAGTTACGCGTTGCACCGTAAATAAAAATCGCTTTGATTTTTTCTTCCAATGGACGAGTATTGGCCATTTTAAAAATGGTTCACACAGTATCTACCACTAAAACCGAAAACTAAATAAGAATATTTTACCTGTACAATTTCGTACTGAAATTTTTGTCACTGTCAACAAAAAAAAAAAAAAAAAACAAAGCCACCATTGTTATCGAAACTATCTCTGTTTCTGTAGATACGACAAAGATTAACAGTTATTTGTAGAGAAATGCATGTTAGTGTGTTGATATTTAGGTACGAAACTGAACCTGCTTCATTAGTGCATATATGACAGAGAATAACAAATATTAATTTGTTAAAATATCGATGTTACTGTGTTTAAAAACGTTCGGCGTGAAATTTCGGACCGACTGTTGTTGTGTCGAGAAGTTCGGGGCAACTATTTCCAGCATTTTCTTAACTGAACTCGTTATTATTTGAATTATGAAGTCAAATCTTAATATATTCAGGTAATTATAAAATTTACCACCATTTTGGAATAGGCAAAGGAATTGACTTTATTTTTTAGGGTTGTAAAGTACTCGTCAGGAGCTTTAAAATGATGTGTCACAAGACCACTCTTTTCATTTTTTTTTTCAAGATGATGCCCAGCAGTCATCTTAAAATTTGCATCTGTTAATTTTACTCTAAAATATAGTATTTATGCATCAATTACATTACCTTAAGTTTTAATATTTTAAATTGATCCGTTCAAAAAATAAAGAGGGGGGAGCATTAAAGAAAAGCAATGTATACCTATATTTATAGATGATGTTTCCCACAATATAGAAAGAAAGCTTTCTTGTGAGATTGTAATCTTAATAACGTTTTGTATGTTTTACATTATTATTATTTTATTGTATTTTCCAACAATATTTCGTATGTATGTCAACAAAAATAAATTTAAATAAAATGCTAGGTACTTCATTTTTTCAAATGAAAAGTTCCGCAGTCAAAAGGCAGGCTCAAGTACATTTTTTTAATTACTAAAAAATTCCATAACTGTTCAGTAAATGTAATTAAAACTGACGTTTCTTGTCATACAGCTTTATTTGCTACAAAAAAAAACATAATTTAATATTGCTTTTAACGTAGTACACAAACATCCGGATTAAGTTAAAAAGTCAAAAATGTCAGGAATTTCGGGCGATTCCTCACGTGCTTCCCGCGTATGGTGCTCGTTATCCGGTGACCTTTAATTTAATGCTTTAGTCCCGAACAGAAACTCATATTGCTTCCGTTTTATAACCGCTTGCCTTTTTAAATTACATTATGATGACAACTAACGGACCAATAGTTTTTTTAAAAGCCAAAAGTATTTATACTGCTTTTATTAGGCTGGTATAATAAATCATTTTCGTTTATTTTTAATCCTCCAAATTCCTTACAGAGTGAACAAACATTTTTATCCTCACGATGATTTAACTTTTTTTGATATAAAATAAAACCAACTGAGTTTTATTATCATCGTTAGAAAAAAGTAGATACAATGATGGGCACTGGTGTAACACGAGTATTAGTATATATAAAGACGAAACATATTTTAACAAATAAATTATTGATGTTAACAGATCAGAAATATTTTTATAAGGTAAAAATATATCTTCAGTTACTGGACAAAAAGAGCTAGATTGCTATAACAATAATGATATAAAATGCGATTATGTTTATAAATATTGACATATTTATAGCCGATCACTATACCACTAAAAACCGCCATTTTATAACAACTGAGCTGGCTTAAACCGAGCTATTGGGATGTTAGGAGTCTCCCAATAAACTTTGTACATAAATGAGCTGGACAGCTGGTTTAATTTTAACGGGCATATAATAAAAATATGTAACGGATTTACCACCAGGCTGAGTAGGCTGGAGCCTAGGTGGCATATTTAAGGGGCAGCAAATTTTTTTTTTGTACAGATTCATATTAATCTACCTAATTATTACAATTAAACATGTAATATGTTTTTTTCTACTACTTTCTTAGATCTCCTATCTTACCGTTTTTAACCCCTGAATAAGGGTAGAAAACATCACATTATCTTTCTTAGGGAGGCAAAATTTTCACCTCCCTGTTGTGGTTAGTTCTGCTCGGCTGCATGCCAATTAATTTTTAATGAATTTCATTTTAATATTTTTATTAAAAAAATTCTGATGATATTAACTTAGAAGATTAAAAATGTCTTGCGTAACGAGTCCATTTTTTTAAATAAGTTTTAAATCTGTGTTCTTTTTTAACCAAAAATAATTTTGACAATAACTTTTAAATCATTATTATGATATAAACAAGTTCCTTGGCAACGCCAGTCTCTTTGATGTCTTAAGTGATTGGGTCGGTGTAGTTTAGCTCCATTCGATTTTTAAAAAAAATATTACAGATAAAAAGAACACATTTTGTTTAGTAGATTTCCAAAAGAAAAATCTGAAAAAATGCATTTGCAGAAAAATGAAATTAAAAGTCGAAAAAAAACTATGTTTTTAGGTTAAGTAAAAGGCCAGAATTTGGACGTTGTCGGATCAAAAAAATTGTTCGACGGCGCATTTATGATAAAGAAATTTTACAATTTAATGAGGAAAACCTAACGACAACTAACCAAAAACTAACCAAAACTAGGAATAGTTTGAAAGTTGTTGTTGGTTAGTTCGATTTGTTGTTTCTATAAAAAAACTTCATTTCTGGTAAATGGGAAAAAGAACCTTCAATACTAACAAATTATTAGAAAATATCTGGCAACATTGCTTATTGAAGGACCAACTATCAACAAAAATGTCTTTTTATGATTCTTTCTCACTCTTTTTCATGTTAGTCCGCCATATTATAGCATATTTTATACGGGAAATAAAGAAATTATTTTATTTGTGATAATTGAGTGAAAATGTCGTTTTTCAGACCCTATGTGTTTTATTATGGTGTAACAAATATTGAAAACAAAAATTATATTAAAATATTGCTATTTAGCAATGGAGCTAAAGTTCACCGTAGCCAAGGATTTTAAATCTTACGACAAGTTTTTAATACAGGGTTTTATTCAAACAATCAAAATCACAATTTAATAATAAAACACAAAATTTAAA
>JAHBCN010020559.1:0-14824 GCA_019359885.1 Listronotus oregonensis
CTCTATCATCCCCATCCACATTCATTTCAGTTATAACATTCTTGACAACCGAGTAATCTCTCATTCCTTCCGGAGCCTCGCTAGAATCTCCCTCTTCCTTTTCGTTTTTATTTTCTCTCTTAACTGCACTAGAGTAATCTATCTCTCTATGCATCCTTTCCATGTGTCTAGCCATATGCATCTTTTGTTTAGCTTTATAAACACAATAGGGACACTGAAATTGCGGTTCCTTGCCGCATTCCCACTTCTGATGGTTCCTGAGAGAGCTCTTCAGCTTATAAGTGCGTCCGCAATCGCCGCATACGAAACCACCGTTTTCTTGTTGTTGTATTGGTTGCCTAAAAAATACGTAAATTTTAATATCTTCAACCTCAAAATATATAATTAACACTGACCTAGGAATCTTGGGTCTGGAAGTGATACTCAAATCTAAGGAAGCTGGTGGAGTAACTCCGACACTTTGAAAGATGCTCTTCTTTAAATTTTCCCTCATAATCATCATGGGAAGCATTAAGTTTGAGGGCCAGCCCTCCCATGGACGGGGTACGCGAAGATCTTGGGCTAAAAATAAGAGTATTTTAGAATACTATAGTAGGAACAATTGGGTTATTTTTTATGTATACCTTGTTCCCAATGAAAGAGTGTATGATATCTACTAAATATGAAATATGGTTAATAAACAATAAATAGATGGATGCATATATTTTTTTCTTATACACAATATCATACAAAACAAAGCTATTAAAGCAAACCTTTAATATTTTTTAGAATTTGAAAGTTTATACATAATTTACATCTGATATTCATTAAGAAAAGTTTCCACAATTTCCTGTCTATGTTTGGATTCGTACTGTTCAAAGAAACTCTCCGCTGACTCAGAATGTTGTCTTCGTACATGCTGATATAAGTGTTCTTTTCTTTTGCTCTTGGAGCTACAAAAAGGACAGGAAAACTGCCTTTCAGCCCCACATTCGTATGTTCGATGTCTCTGAAGGGAATCTTTCCTCGAGTAAGTTTTATTACACCTGGTACATCTAAAGATGCCTTTTGGTCGAACGGGATATTGAGTTTTACCGGTTTTCCTTGGAGTTGTACGAGGCTGGTTATGAGGTAAAGGTTGTGAATTAATTTCTGGATTTAGTTGAGATGTGTAATAAGTATTTCCTAAAATTAAAACATACTTTTACTTTAGATACGTGTAGAAAGATACAGAACTGTGGGATACGTACCAATTGTAACTTCTAAAGAAAAACAATATTAAGATCGTGTGTATTTACATCTGTGTGTTACAAAATTGATCAATCAAACTTCCTCTTGTTGATAACTTCATTTTGTTAGTACACAACGGGTACCTGGGTCAAAGCAGTATAGTTTGTCCCAAAGTATATCGCTATGGCTTTTGACGGACAATACCCCAATAAACCTTTAACAATTTTATTACCTATTGTTATTGGGTAAACCCATTATTTTATAATGGCAGGGGTGGGCCATGTATTTCTTGAGTATTGACCATTAGGTATATAAATATTTAGGCTAATATTTTAGTGGCAATGTTGAATAAACGTTTTTACTGTGCGTTTCGAAAAAGTTGTTTTACGAGAATATAACCGTGTCGCGTCGAAATCATTTGTCATTAGATGCAAAACAGGTTATGAAAAATGTGTATGTAACTTTAATCAGTAGAGGACTATATAAACAAGAAGCTTTAAAAGAAACCTGTCTACTTACAAAAACTCCAATATCATCGATAAGGGATATTATTATTAGTAAAGAATTGAATAAAAGAAAAAAACGTAGTGATTTTTAATCTCACCGTATAGACAATAGTAATCAGGACCTAATAAGAAGAAAAATATATTGTCTTTATGAAAGCGGAGTTGTTCCTACCTTGGATAAACTAAAAAAGAAGCTAGACGAAGACGAAACCAATACAAATATTAGCCGTGCCACCCTCCATGAAGTTGTTTGTAAAATGTGATTTAAATACCGCAAAATAGACAAAAGAAAAGTAGTAATGGAATCGCACAGATTACGCACTTGAAGATTTAATTACCTTTAATAAATTAAAAGATATCGGTTAGAAAACAGATCCATAGTTTACCTTGATAAAACATGGTTCGATACACACGACACAGTATCCAAAGAATGGGATGATTCCAGTCAAAACTGTCAGACGAAAGCACCTTCAAATACAGGAAAACGCATTACCATAATACACGCTGGTTCAGAAGACGGATTTGTCCGAAACTGCTTGCTGTTGTCTGCAAAGAATATTAAGGATTCTAGCTTGGATTATCATGAGGATACAAGTGCAGAACTTTTTAAAAACTGGTTTCAAAATTATCCTATAAAAACTATTCCAAACAACAGTGTTTTTGTCATGGATAACGCAAGCTACTACAGCCGTCTGCTACACAAAGCACCAGCTTTATCAAGTTCAAAAACTGAAATCCAGGAATATTTGTTAGGAAATTATATTTATTTTAAACTCAGTTACAAAAAAGCGCAATTTTTGGAAGTCCTAAATTCATCCTAAACAGGCTGGGCATACTGTCTTAAGTCTTTCTCCGTATTACTGTATGTTTAACCCTATAGGAGCATTTGTGGAACAAGGTTAAATCAAAGATCAAAACAGAAAATGTTTCACCTTCTTAAAGTCCCAGTGTTATAAATTTGATAAAAAATGTAATTACTAGCATACCAGTTGACAGCTGGAAAAATTCAGTACAGCACATTATAAAAATTGAGGACTCTTACATTTCTATACAAAACAACATAAATCCTATTGTAATTAATCTCAATGATGACTCTGATAGCAAAACAGAATTAGAATTGGATATTTAGATTTAAAATGTAATTAGGTATAGATAATATAGTTATAAATTTATTAAAACATTGCATATATTTAATTACTTAATGTAATTTTAAGATTATACCTACCTAAATAAACAATTAATTATAAATATTTATATTATTACAGTCCGTCTCTAATATTCTGTCCTTTAATACCTACCGATCCGCATTTTTATTGTTGTCGGCAGGTATAATCCATAAATGAAGGCAAAAGATAACACGGTATACTTTGAGAAAAACTATACATAGATTATACTTCAATAAAAAATATGTCTAATTTATTAACAGTTTATTGAACTTGGAGATTTAAAAATAATGATAAATGTACTATGTAATAAGAGATGATCATCTGGTATTGTATTATAGTAACCTTAAGTGAGTACCAGCGTCATCCTAAAAAAAACTTCTAAATTCTACAAAGCTAAATAAAGATTATTTTTCCTAAAATAACACCTAAAAAATCTTTAAAGAAAATATATACAAGTGTTTTAACTCTTAACAATCTAAAACTAACCCAACAAAAGATATTCTTTTTCTTATTGACAAATAAAAAAATAGGTATGTTAGAACAATGTAGGTTTAACCAATTAAGATTAAATCTTAAACAAATAACTTTTAAGTAAACAAAATTTAAACTAGGAAAAGGCTAAATAGGTTTGCCTAAATAAAAAAATAACCTTCAATGGAGTAATAATGTATACATTAAATTTTTAAATGCCTAAACCCAATCTTCATCCAATAAATCATCAGGGTTTCTTTTATAAGGACGAGGTTTTTTGGGTTGATCCTTGGTCTGCTCAAAAAATTCCATTGCAGCTAAAACTCCAGTTTCCTGTGGCTTCTCATCACCTCCTCCCTCTCCCTCAACATTTTCTGGCATTTTTGCCGGTACTATTACATCAGAAGATATAATATTTACCAGAGCTGCCGTATTGCGTCTTTTAAATCTGCCTTGAAACTGTTTATTCTGGTTCTCAGTTGCAGGCGCACTTTCTTTTTGGGGCACGTTTCTACGAGAAAACAGCTCATTTTGACCTTCCTCAGGTTTCGGTTCCCTGCGAGAGAACAACTCGCCGGATTTTTGAGATCCGGTGGGACTAACAGTATTAATAGTTTCACCGTGAACAAATTTCAAATGATCTTTGAGCTTCTTGGCGTTGGTCGTTTGAAAGGAGCATTTGTGGCACATTTTCTGGCTACCACCAGCACTGAAAGGTTCTTTGAATGTATGTTGCTCCTCAAATTTACCATACTCTTCATAATTGTCCTTCTGATAGTATGAAGGCATGTTCCTTTCTTGCTGCGACACCCCAGGAAGATGTTCATCTTCAACCGTTTGCGTATTTTCGGAAATATGTGGAGCTTCGGGACACATTTGCTCAATGTCATTTGAATCCTCATAGTTATCTTGCGGCTCGGACTCATGGTGATGTGGAGCTTTAGCTTCATTTATTTCCTCCGAAGCCGAGACTTGCTGCTTGTAGCTGTTCTGTTCGTCATAATAAGTCGAAAATTCCGTTTTATACGAACCGCGTGGTTCATTCTCATCATGTCTAACCTGTTCTTCGTACGAAGCAGTATTATACGAATGTTCGTACTGCTGAACAGTCGTATCTTGATGTTGCTGTTGCTGAGTGTCATGTAGCTGTGTTGGTTTATAAGTGACCGGCTCCTGGAAAGAATCATGTTGAACAGCGGATCGTGGCTCATATGCCGGCACCTCCTCCTCTTTAGATGGAGCTATGCTTTCATGTCTTTGGTACTGTTGATGACTTTTTAATTCTTTATGTAAATCTGCTTTCTCTTTTTCCCTTTTATCTTCAAGATATGAAGTTGGTGGCTTTTTAACCTCTTGTACAATCTTATTTTTCGCAGCTTCAAAGCCTTGCTTATGTCTATTTTGAGCCCAAATCAACGCGACGGCTTCCCTCTTGAACTGTTGAGTTTTATATTTATTATATTCATCCCGCTCAAAACTATTTGTCGGTACGTATGGAGAAACGTTTTTATTTAAATGAGCGGGAGGTTCAATGTCAAAGCCGTGAGGATCGACTGATATTTGGGGAGGCTCAGGGCATTTATTTTCCTGAGTTGGTTGAGGTTGAAGTTGAGGAGGAGGGGCAGGAGCGTTATTAACGCTGCTTAAAATACGCTGTTTGGTAGCAAACCAATCTTCGTTGCTTATATTGGGTGTAGCTTGAGAAATTACTGGAGGTTCGGGACATTGTTTCTCTGGAGTCTCAAATTTTGCTTTTTTCTCTACTTGAAGGTACGTAGACTCGGGATCAGATACTGGATCCTCTTTTTCTTTTTGAGTTTCAGAACTTTGAGGTACTTCCTTAAAAAACACTCGCTTTTGGGGAATTTTATGCTGATTGTTCTTCTGGGGACGTCTTGTAAAGATACATGATAAACTATCAGTTAACAGTCCTGACCCTTGAGTGGTGCTACGTTTAGAAGAAACTGGCAGAGGGCGTTCCACAACTGGTCTTTGAGGAGAGGGCTTTCTAACGAATTTTGAGTGGGGTGGGTCCTTAAATTCTTGATAACCCTTTGACCTAGAAGGCGGCTGATTACCAAGAGGTGTTGGAGGAGAAGGAGGAGGAGGAGGACTTGGACGTTCCTCAAATGATTCGTGAGAAATAGGTTCACTTGCCTTTGATGTGGATGGACCATCGAAATCTTGCGGCTTTTTCACTTGCGCTGGCTGATTTGCCGAAGGCCTAATAAAAGCAGTGGAGTGATACTTTTCTACAGATTGTTGAGAAAGAGTTTTGCGAGTAGCTAGCCTCGTATCGGGTTGTGCTGAAAGGTTTTTCATTTTCCAGTTTGCGGTAGCTTTTTCATTGGGAACAGATCTTGTTGTTTTAAACTGATAGTGTTCTTGCTCCGATTTTTGGTAAGTAGGATTACTTTCGTATTTTGAGTAAGATGGCGCACCAAAGTCCTGATCTTTTCTCGGTTCGTGAGCTACAGTTTTAGCTGTGAAATTTCTTCGTACACCAAGAAGTTGCGTTTCGTGTGGTCGTGAGTAGTAATAGGCTGGTGGAGGCCTTCTTTCAAAATCTTTGTTTGGTTCATATTGCTGACGTCTCGAATATTGAATTTCTCGAAGTCTTGAATCTAAAAAAATATTTACTTAGTCAAAATTCATAAAGGAATATTATAAAACCATTATGATACAGAAATAGACAAGCACAAATTAAAAGATACGAGAAGAGGAAAAAAAAAAGAATCATTTTGGCCTTGTATCAATAAATATTGAAACAAGAAATGCATTATTTCAAATAAATGTATGGACGAACAAACAGAACCAAAAAATTGGGCATTTTGTTTTCACAGAGTGTTTGTTTCTCCCAGCAATGTGCTAAAATAAAAATAGTTTTGATATTGCAGTATTATTATTTATTTAAAATATTTATAATTATCATCTTTGTTAAGCAATGACAATATAAGTAGGAAAAAAAAATTCTATCACAATTCATTTTTTTTCCTTTGGTGTTTTCTTAGGTGTTCTTCAAAATTTCACGAAAAAAAATGCAAAAAAGGACTATTTTACATTTGTTTTTATATACAAGAATGCTACAAATACAGCCTTGTTCAGTCCTCATGGGATGACCCTGTATTTTACAAGATACAAATTGTTTTGGTCTCTGTCGTATAGGATATCAATCTTGCGTCACTGGGCAAGTTAAATTGGCAAACTCATATAAACTTAACCTATATTAACAACTTATGTATTATTTTTTCTAAATTTTTGCAGTTCCCGCCTTTCCATCATGATGTCATGTTGCTTAAGGATGTGTGTCTGTAGATTTTTGACGTATTTGCTCGAGTAGAAACAATGGGGACACAAAAAGCTCTTTTCTTTGCCACACGTATACTTCGTGTGGTTGTAAAGCGATCCTTGATGGTTGAATTTTTTATGACAGTTGGAACATTCAAATTGACGTAAATTATAGGCTGAAATTTTTATGAATACTATTAATAACGATATTTGATAATGAATTTGGCCTGAAGCAACAAATAAAGATAACACCAAGATATGGTAGTGGAACCTGAGTTAAAACTCAACTTGTAAAGATGTGCTAGTGTGTTAATGTTTACTTTAACATCAGTACAATATAAACTTCTAAACAATTTTACCAGTTAAAGCTTAGGAAATAATGTGGATTTCAATCCACGATCAATGGCACTTTAACCTCCTTTAACAGAAATTAAACAGTTTGTGTCTTATTAAATTTTCTTGTTAATACATTTTTTAAGTAAATGCATATCATACTTTTAGAAGTATTAAAAAATTATGGAAAAGACAAAAGGTATTCGAATTTTTATTTTTTTTAAGGAAGGCATATTAAAAAAAATACTAAAAATGTTAAAAATTGATCTAATTTATGCATCTTCTCTTTTATAAGCACAATATTAAAAATTACACACAAAAATTAATTTTTAATTTTTTATTTCTTTCAGAAAAGACATTTTAAATATAATTTCCCCAAAGATGCTTAGAAAAACAAATCTTGGCCAAACTTCCTCTCTTGAGCAATATTGTGTTTCAATAACATGTGTCTCTTTAAATTTCCGGGCTGAAACGACTTGTAAGTGCAAAGATGGCAGGCGTTCATTGGTTCCTTTCCACATTCAAATTTTTGATGTGTCTTCAGTGTACTCTTATGTCTATACTTCTTATAGCATCTAATACACCGAAAACCTAAAACTTCCAGTTATTTTACTTAAAATAAATAAAGCGTTATAACAAAATAAGCCCCTTATTGAAATGTTAAAATAATAACCTAACAATAGTTATCTTTTAAACCCGTTTTTATTTTTAATATAATAATAGTTTACCTCAAAAGGTAAGGATGAAATAAATAAAGTAAAGTTTTTTTACTCTGTACAGGGTGTCCCAAATTTAATTCTCATCATTGGGATCTCAAAAACTTGAAGAGATACGTCGGCTATATGGAGGCAAAGTTGCGCAATTTGATGCTGATAAAAATGCCACCTTAAAAGTTTAAAAACATCGGGGATACAAAGAAACCAATAGAAGTTAGAGTTAAAGAACACAAAAAACATACGGAACGAGGTGAAACGTCGAAATCAGGGATTGCCGAACACGCATGGTCAAAACAACACCGTATACAATGGTCGGAAGCAAAAATCATTCATAAAGAAACCCACTGGAAGAAAAGAAAGTTTAAAGAAGCTGTAATAATTGCAAACAATCAAAATGTATTTAGCAAACCTAGTGTAGACATTCCGAATATCTGGCTGCCGTTGCTGAACCGTGACAAGTCGGTCAAGCTTCGATGAACAACGGATAGTATATAAGGTCGTAGCTTTTAAGAATAGTTTTAGTTATCACTTGAAAACGGTTGGAGATACATCACTAACCGAAACGTTGTGTATCAATTAACAAATAAAGACAATGGAAGTCCAAGATTTTAGTGTTATTGAAACGTTTTATAAAGTGGTGTATTGTCAATTGTCACTTATTCTCGTGTCAAAAAGTTTCCACTATAATACCCTCCAGGACACCCCAGGAAGAGAAAATTTCCGAAAAAATACATAGGTTACCATGGCAACGCTGAGAAATACTTGTATTTCATTGGTCGTAAAATGTTGGTGCAAAATTTTCTGAATAATTAGTCTTGGGACCTTAGAAGCATAATAACAAATCCAAGGCCGTATTTAAAAAAAACAAAGTTGATGATGGCAGCTTGAAGACAAAACGTTGGTGTGTAAATCTAATAACACTGTCTTGTGGAACAGATAAAATAGCGACAAGAATGTAAAAATTATTTTGTTATATCTATTTAAATAGAGTCATAAAAAAATAAAAATGAAGTCGCCAATATTCGGTTTTTTTTCGAAAAATCTTCGGAAGTTTTAAAATGTTTACACTTTTAAGGTGGCAATTGCGCAACTTTTCTCCATTTAATCGACCTCGTATCTATTCATGTTTCAGAGATCTCAATGATGAGAATCGAATTTGAGACACCCTGTACATGTTCATTCAACAAGATCCAAACAATTCCATATTTGAGATATTTTGAAAAAAAAGTAAAATAGCCACCTGGTATATTTTCACCGTAGAATTTAATTATCTATTGTTACTCATTTCTCTAATTTGAATCGCAAATTTTTGAAATGAATTAAATTGATTCTATTATTACTCAAAATAAATATGACATCATGTTTATTCAAACGTATAAAAAATATGAGATGATTTCTAAAACAAACCAATAATAAGGATGTCCCATAAAGAAATTATTAATTCACAATCACATAGCAATATGAACTACCCCCCATTAGAGTCTGGGTAATGTCAGCCAGACAGGACCTACAGTTTAACTTAGAATCCTCACCACACTCAACGAGACACGGCGTTTACTGGCAGTTACTCATCCAACTACTCACCGTACCACTGTTGTGGCAAATTTATCTATTAGAAAACATTCTTTAGGTCGCTTGACTCTTTGTCTGCATGTTCAAGAGGATTTTCATCAAATTCCTGTTTTCGGGCGGCTTTAAAATTTTAATATTAAAAACTAAATACGTCTTAAAAAAAATATTATATTTATTACAATAAATAAAGTTAAATGCAACAGCTATTTACAAAAAAATATACATTCAAATAAGAAAATTTTTCTTAATTATCTCGAATTCCATGCCGTTTCTTCATGTGGTTAGCTATTTCGTTCCTTCTATAATTTTTATACTGACAGTAACTACAACTATACTGCGGTTCTTTTCCACACTCCATCCTCAAATGCCTTTGTAAATTTCTCTTGGCATTGTACGTTTTTAAGCAATTCGGACATGTAAAATCATCCGTTTGAATAATCTCTATTTTCTCTGCATCCCTCAAATTGCTGATTTGAGTAGTTTGACAATCCTGAAAAAAATATTGTTTTTTTTTTAGAAAATCCTAACAGAGACAATATAGGTACAGTAACGGCCATTAAATCTTGAGAAATTCTTTTTTCCCTTTCGTAAAATAGGCTTATGCCACCTTCTACTGAATAAAAATACCTGTTGAAAAACCTAATAAAGAAACAGGTGTCCGATTCTGTAAGCAAAGTGTCTGACATTCCTTTTTATCTCTTTCGAAACAAGTGACAAACTTACGAGTTACCTGTAAGGGCAACAAAGACATGTGATCCCTATTTTGACATTCTCTTTCCTTATATTTTTACAGAATCCCAGTCAGGTGTCCTTTGTCAGTGTCTAAACAGTTATTTTCCTAACAAAAGTGATACTTTGAGCATCGCGACTGCCGTACCAATAGTTAAGCGCAGATGAGTTACTTTGCGCAAGCGTTATGAACAAAATCTGAACTACTAGCAACATATAATACCAATATTAAAGGAATTATTTGTTGATAACATTTACAACAAAAAGAACTATTATTAACATATTTGTAAATGGGAATTATTTTGTTGTAATTTTATTTAGCGGGTGGCTTATGGAAGCGCTTATTGTACGGCTTGATGAAGGTTGACTTAGCTCAGGAGGGGAGTTGTTTATGGCCAATATTTTATTCGACATATCCTTTTTTGATTTGTGGATTCATCAATGTAGCCTTCAGCTACAGCCGTTGATTTCCAGCCCCCAAGTCGCTTGACATTGGTAATTTCTTCTCCAGAATCCGCTAACATAGTCGCAGAGGATCGACGAAAACTATGTCCAGTGTACTCTTCTGGATTTTTTAATTTTAGGTATGCAGCAATTTCTGAAGGCATTTTACCTATTGAATTTATTCCCACACATCATCCTGTATGTCATCAATTATTATTTTTGTAAGTTCATCTCTCCTACAAGCACCGGCTAATCCAAAAATTGTAGCAACTTTTATTTGAAGATAAATATTATCAGGTGCTTCTTTCATGAATCTTGAAACTTCTTCTTTGCTGTTTAAGTAGTGATGTTAGCTTGAAATATGAACTTAAATCTAGGTTCCTTTTCACTTTGAGGACACATTTTAACATAGAGTACTTCTTACTCCATAAAGTATTAAGTTTATATGTTTTTTGCAAATCCGCAAAATAGGCCAAGAACACTTCTTCTTTAATACTTTTTGTCCCCTTGCTGAAGCACTAGTTTTCGAAATGACTATATTGATTCTCATATTTTTCACGAAATTTTGCTGGTAATAAATTCAAACTTACGGTATTTGCTGCATCCAGGATAGAATCTGGTAGCTCCTCGTCGGAACTACTCATTTTAAATAATTATTTTTGTCGGATTTTTATTTAATTAAAAAAAGATACTATGACGCCTTTTCATTAAAAATGCTTGTTTGTATTGAAATTTATTTGTGCAATTGCTTGTTAATATGGAAACGAAGAAAAAATCTGACATGTGTTAAAATCACCAAGATTACATATTGTTGCTTGACTTGTCATAATCATTTATTATTATTATACAGGGTAATTAAAAAAATGTTTTTTTTGTGTTTTAGTTGAAATATTGAAAAATACGAAGTAACAAACAAAAAAGAGAATAAACTAAAACTTGCAATGGCTTCGAATATTGCATGAAATAGCCTACAATTACTAAAATACATATAAATCTTGCTTACCTGTAAGATTTTAGAGTAGTTTTACTTTTCCGCACGGCGTGCAAAAAAGTTTACTTTTCCGCACGCTCGTAGAAAAAATATTTTTTTAAATGCCAAACTAAACTTTGGATCAAAAAGTATTAATTATTCATTATATTAAGCAGAGACAAAATTTTTGCCCAAGATTTAACGGCCGTCATTGTAGCAGATTTTAGTGTTATGATAACTATTTTTTTAAGACTTATTAATCGAAACAAAAATATATTTCACATACCTCCTCAATTGTATCAAAACCAGTGCTTCCCAATATTTCTATCTCTTTTAAACCTTCGTTATTCGCTAGCGCCAAAACTATATCTTTTTCACTCAAAAGAGAATCCGTTGTTCCCTCGGGACAAATCACCTGTATCGTCCAGGTGTTTTCCACATCGCTTGGCGGCAATTCGCTTTCCAAAGTTGTAGGGAAAAGTATGTCCATGGTTTCTAAAAAACTATTTATTTTAGAACAAAACAACTCATTACTATACACTAACTTTAAAGGAAAGAAACGGTGCCTTATTTTTTGAGAAATAAAACAAAAAATGAATATTTATAATTTTTTATTACATTGAGAAAAAAGCACACATTATTTATGTTACAGAGATGCCATTAATTTCTTAAAGAATATTCTTCTATATCTATGAAATAGATTTACAAAAAACTCAACTGTTAAAGTCGGTCTTAATAAACAGGGGATAATCTGCAGTTAGTTATATATGTAATAGACTGTCCCAAAAAAAAAACGATTTTTTTAAATAAAACATTGAAAAATTAAAATTTTAAGAAGTCCATCATAGCATATTTTAATTTTTTTAAATCAGTACGCAGCTTTTGCTTGGATCTTTTTAACACTTTACCTAAAAAATACAAGAAATACATACTTTTTTAGGAATTAATTTGCCTACAAAAAAGAACTGATTAAAAATTTTCGTCCGACAAGCCGTCTTCACGTAATCTTGCCTTGAATATTGATCCGATTATACGATTTGATTTTTTTACTTTGGAATTTTGTAACTGATAAACCAACTTGCTTATAAGAAAAAACGATTTATTACCTAATAGAAAATTAAATGCTCTACAAAAAAGGTATCTTTACATTTTTCGTTAAATTCACTCATTCAAAAGTTATTCGAGGTTGAAGTTTGGGCAAAAATTAATTTATCGTTTTTTTTTTGCTTTTGAATAAGTGAATTAAATCAAAAATGTAGAGATATCTTTTTATAAAGCCTTTAATTACCTATAAAGTAATAAATCGTTCTCTCTTAGGAGCAAGTTTGTTCATCATTTACACAATTCCAAAGTTAAAAAATCAAATCGTAAAATCGGATCAAAGTGTAAAGCAAGATTACATGAAAACGGCTTGTCGGATGAAAATTTTCCATTAGATCTTTTTTGTAGGGAATTTAATTTCTTACAAAAATATGTATTTCTAATATTTTTCAGATATACAGTTCAAAAGATTGGAGCGAAAGCTGCGTACGTATTTAAAAAATTGAAATTCGCGTTGATAGACCTCTAAATATTAAAATCAAGGACTCAAATTTTGACGATATCTTCTTTTAGTTACCTTAAATAATACTTTCAGAGTTTCATTAAAAAAATCATTCGATTTTTTGTCCCGATCTAACATGTAAATTCAAATAAATACAACATTTTTTTACTAGGATTACTGTCTATAATGAATATCGATAACTAACTACATCTATCACATCCTGTAAACAATAAACTTTTCACCAGAGTGCAGGTAAGAGAACTCTACATGTCAATAAGCACACGAATTATATTTTGCATGCTCAAAATACAGCACAACATCTTTAATCCGAACAATCAAATACAAGAGATGTATTCATCATAAGCAGCTATTCTTTTAGATATACGGGTGCACTAAGCTACACTCCTTATTTTACGCAGCATTACACGACTGATAGAGCAGTCCGGATTATTCAAGTACGTCCGGATTATCATTCAGACAAAGGTACATCCGGATTACTGAATGCCCGGATTATCAAGTGTCTGGATTAAAGAGGATGTCCTGAAATTTAAATCAGGGAAACTTTTATAAAATGGAACTGTAATTTAACTCATTAATATTTAAAATTTGGGAATATTTACGAAAACCTCGCCATTTAAATGTGGATCGTGTTGCAATTCAGTGATACCTGACATATAATGAAATTTTTTATTTAAGATTTACGTATATATTCAAGAAAAATAGATGAAAGCCTTCTAAAGAAGCAATAATATTGAAATTAACTTGGTTATAGCATTCTCTGCTGAAGCTTTAAAAAAAGATAATATTCTTGCAGTGAGAACAAATCGTACTAATACTTACACAATTTGTATTTATACGATTGTTTAAAATTAATAAACATATTAATAAATAATGTACACCAAGTATAAATTTAAAACTAGAAACATGGTAACCTATCAACAACTTAAGCTTGTAAAGCAAATTTATTTACATATATAACAGGGTGTTACAAGTTCGAGTTCGTGTATGGAGACCTCTTTACCGGTACGAGAAAGAGCTAGTAAAAAAGATGCGCAGCTGGTTCATAAATTTTTATGACACTTCTTAAAATCATCTTTAAAGACAAACTGGAGATAAAAGGTTTGCAGAAAAATCGGAATTTTGCCTTGTTTATTATTTCAAACAATTTCTGTTTATTTTGGCTATATGTTCTAAAGTCCGGTCATTTTAAATTTATTCTCAACCTATGAATTGGATTATAATTCAATACAATAATTATTTTAAGTATTAAGGCCAGTAAGTGTTCCTTACTGGTTGAGGATGGGTTTGGTGATCGAGACGCAGTCGAGATCTCAAAAACAACCGTTGGTTCAAAGAAATGAATTCCTAAAATCTCTAGACAGAAAATCTGATGCTTAAACGGACAATATTTTCATACTGGCAAACCAAGGCCTAGATATTCTCGGCCTTAAAAGGCATTGTGGATGGCGTTTCGTCCTTGAAGAACAAAATTCAGGTTTCTAAGCAGATCCTTTACGAAAAATCTATTGCGGTTGAAAGAGTCATCAGAACTAAAGATGCGTGCATTTTTTTAAATCATTAGTATCCCAGTCGAAAAAACTGAGAATGCAATCCGGTTTTGTTGCACGGAAATTGCTCTTTACCAATAACTCATTGGTCTCGTACCAATATTAAGATCAGGATGCATGTACTGGAATTTGAGACACCCTGCGTGTATTATAACTACTTCACACAACATGTATAATAATTTAGTATATAAATAAATAAATAATAAATAACTTAATAAACTAATTCAGTTACTGGGCAACGACTAGCAAACATTTCTGGTTAAGTCTTGATAATTACTTAATTAATATTTATTGAGATCCTTAATTACA
>JAHBCN010020560.1:0-14915 GCA_019359885.1 Listronotus oregonensis
TTTTAAAAAACCCCAAAAATTTTCCCCCAAGTTTTTTTTTCCCCAATTTTTTTAAATTTTTTTTTTTTTTTTTTGTCACCGAAACTAGTTTTTTGTGATTTTTTTTTTTTTTTTTTGGGGGCTTTTTGTGTTTCAAAAAAAATTTTTTTATTATATTATTCCCTTTTTTATGTTATATAAAAAAGGGACCCCTTTTGGTTTTTTTTTTTCCCATGTGTCATACTAGTACCAAAAAAAAAAATGTAGGCCGAGAATAGCTAAAGGCGCAAAAAAAAAAGGATGAAGTGACACATCGTCGGTTTTTCCCCAGGGGGGAATAAGCGACGGGGGTTTTAAAGGGGGAAAGTCTAAAAAAAAAACCCAAAAAGGGTTTTTAAACAATAATTTATTATTTTTTTTTAACCCCCCCAAAAAATTTTTTACACCAAATTTATAACAAAAAAAAAATTTTTTTTTTATATAAAAAAAAAAATATGCAGAAAGAATTTAAATTCGAATAAATTAAAAAACTCAAAAAAAGTTTTTTTTAAAAAAATGTTTTGCCCCGTCAATGGGATTCTTAATCATCCTTTTCCAATAAAAATATTTTATACAGTTTGCCCAAAAATTTTTGGTATGCCTTATTGACTTTTTTTTTTTTTTAATTTAAAAACCCCCAAGATTTTTACTATATATTAAGTAATACAAACTCCCCAATTTCCTTTTTTTTTTTTTCGTTTTTTTTTGGAAAAAAAAATAAAAAAATTTTCCCCTTTAAAAAAAAACACATTTTATTTACAAAATGATTTTCTTAAACACTTGTTTTTGGGGAAAGGGTTTTTTGGCACCCCCGAACAATAACGTTTCCCAAAAATTTCAAGTTCATAAAAAAATAAAAAATTTTTTTTAAAAAAATTAAAATATTTAAAATTTTGGTTACACGGGGAAAATTTTTTTTTTTAAAAAAAGGACGACTAAAAATGCAACTAACAACGGGTCCACATTTTTTCAAAATTTAATTTTTTTTTAATTTATCACTTATTCCAGGTAAAGACTCACACAAAGTTGATTAAATGGGGAAAAAAACCCGTTTTATTTTACCATTATATTATAAATATTTCTAAAAAAAATTTTTTTGGGGGCCCTGCCAGATACCACTGCGTCGGTTTTGGGTTTAAATTAGATTTATGCGTACCAGAATCATTTAACCGTTGGGGAATTTTCAGATCCCTAAAAAAAAGGGAAAAAACAATAAACACGTTAAAATAAAAAAAAAACATCAACGTTTTTGTGAAAACTACCATCATTTAAAAAAAAAAAACTTACACCTAAATTGTAAAACCTTTTTTTCAAAAAAAAAAAAAAAAAATTAGCAGACCCAAAAAAGTAATGTATGGGTTTCGGGATGTATTTTTCCCCCCAAAAAACAAATCTTTGGTCAGAATTTGGAATTACCTCATTTTTTTTAACCTAAAAAAAAGGGGGTTTTAAAAAAACCCCAAAAACATGAACACCTGGAAATAAGTTTTTTTAAAATTTTTTTTAAAAGTATTTTTATTAAAAAAGAGGCCAAAAAAAAACCCTTTAATTTATTGGGGACTAAAAAAATTTATTTAAAAATTTAAAAAAAAAAAGTTTTCTAAAATCCCCCGATTCAAAAAATATCGTATAGATTTGTAAAATTTATTATGAGGGGGCCAATAAGCAAACCAAATTTAAAATTTTCCCCGATTTACGGCAGTTTAAAAAACGGGGGGGTTTTTAAGGGGTCGCTGATCAAAATTTTGGGAAATTTTTTAAAAATTTTTAAAAAATGGTGGTTTTAAAAACTGAAAAAAAATTTTTTTGAAATTTAAAAATCACCAATTGGAGCCGCCTTTTTTTAAATCTAAAATGTCCCCCCCCAAAGGGGGATCAGCGATCCAAAACCTCTATGTACTAATCAAAATTTTTGGGTAAATAGAAAGAGTTTTAAAATTTGGCCTACTATATTGAAAGGGATTTTAATTTTGCAAACTAACCCTTTTTAATTTTAAAAAAGGCCCCCTTAAAAAAACCCTTATACTAAATTTTAACATTGGTTAATTTTAAAAAAAATTTCTTTTGGGGGTTGAATTTTGATTTTTTTTTTGGGCTTTTTTTAGTAAATGTACAAAATTTTAAAAATTCAGGAAAAAAAAAAAAATGTATTATTTCTTTTTTTTTCATAGAGTAAATCACCAAAAATTTAGCTGAGATACAGGGAAAAAATTTTTTAAATGTGGGGGTTTAAAATATATGTGTATATACAGGGGGTTACAGAATGTTTGGGGGAAAATTTTTGATTCTACATGTAAAAATATGAAAAAAAAAATATATAAAATGGGTTTTTAAATGCTTTGTTTTTTTGATGGGGGGGTTTAAAGTTTTTTTTCTTATAAAGTTTATTTCACATTTCCAAAAAACCCCCCGGGGGTATTGAGATATGTTTTGCTACACGCAAATGTTTTTTATAGGTCACATTTTCATGCAAAATTTTTTTCTAAGGGGCTTATATCATTGGGGTTATGCCGGTAAGTTTTATTTTTAGCGAAGAAACTGACGCCCTGATTTTTCCCCAAAATTTAAAAAAAAAAAAATTTTTTTTATATATATATATATATATATATATATATATATATATATATATATATTATATATATATATATATATATATATATTATATATATATATATATATATTTTTATTTAAAATTTTATATAATATATATTATATATATTATATATATATATATATATATATATATATATATATATATATATATATTATATATATATATATATATATATATATATATATATATATAAATATATATATATATATATATATATATAATATATATATATATATATATATATATATATATATATATATATATATATATATATATATATATATATTTTTTTAATATATATAAAAAATTTTTGGGGTTTCCCGGGAGAAGTTTCCGGAAAAATAAAAATTTTTGCTTTTAAAACGCCCAAGGTTGAAAAAATTTTTTGAAAAATCCCAAAAAAAACCAAATTTTTTGATTTCGTTTTTTTTTTTTCGGCGTTAAAAAATGGAAAAAAAAAAAAACACTTTTTATGGACTTCTAAAAAAAAGCGTTGAAAGATTTTTTTGATGATTTTTTTTGTTAAAAAATTTTTTTTTAAAACGGACCTGGGTTTTTTTTTTAATTTTTTTAAAAACCCCCTTTTTATCCCCAAAATTTTTAAAAAAAAATAACACTTAATATTTATTAACAAATATGGAACGCCCTATAAGAAATGATGTGCATTCCCCGTCTTACTCATTGTCTTTTATGGAAAATATGTTTATTTAACAGAAAAATATTAAGTTTATACATCATTGTAATTGGGGGGGTAACTCTTCAAAAAAAAAAATAAACAAAGAAAAGGGCCCCCAAAAAAATAAAGTTGATATTTTTGAAAAAGAAAGTCTGGGGAAAAAACCCCCAACCTGTTTTTAGACCCCTTTAAAAATGGCCAAAAAAAATTTTGTTTTTCCTATCTCTTTAAATAACGTTAGAAAAATTAAAAAAACACCGGTTTTTTGGGTATCTCCGGGGGGGGGTTTTTTCCCCCCTCCCCGGGTGTTTTTGGGGGGGTAAATGCGCCCTTTTATAATTCAACCGACTTCGTATCTCTTACGGTTTCCGGGGATCCCCAGCTACCGTCTTTACCCTTATATATATATATATATATATATATATAATTTTTTATATATATATATATATATATATATATATATATATATATATATATATATATATATATATATATAATATATATTTAAAAATTTTTATTTTTATTAATTATAAAATTATTAACTAAAGTCATAATTGCGAACTATAAATTATTTAAATGTTGTGGAACAAATTATATTTAAATTTAAAAATTATTATAAAAAAAAAATTTTTAAATGGGGCCCCTTTTAAAAAATTTTTAAACGATTAAACTTGACATTTTTTGTATTTATTCGTATTTAATATAATGGGGAACTGTTTTTTTTAAAAAAATTAAAAATTTGATCAAAATATTTTTTCCCCAGTTATATTATGTTTTTGATGACAAAGCAAAAGAAAAGACAAAATAATTAAATTATCAATTTTTTTTTTAAAAAAAGATTAAATTATATTCAATATTTCATTAAAAATAATTTGTTATTTTCAGTTTATAAAAAAAAATTTAACCCTTTTTAATTTTTTAAAATTTGATATTCCTTAATATTTATGGATTTAAAATTTTTAACCCTTTTTTATCAATATTTATTTTTAAATTTTTTTCTTAGTTGTCTATGTTAATTTTCATTATACGTAATATTTACAGAAAGTTTTTTTTTTTAAAAACATCGTTTTTTAAAAGGGGGAACGGTGTAAAATTATTATTTTAATTTTTTCCCATTTTACTTTTAAAATAATTTAGAAAAAAAAATGACAATTCTAAAAACTTGCCCAAAATTTTTTTTGAAAAAAAAAAAAAAAAAACTAATTATTATTTTTCTTGCTTTTGTTTTTTCAAATTAGTTACCTTACGCAAACCCCGATTTTCCCCCAAAAGGGTACCCCCCCCAGATGACTAATACAACGCGGACTATTTATATCTTTAAAAACATATGTTTTATATCCTTTAAAAACCCAAAAATTCTAAAATAAACCGGGGGTTTTGTTTACTTTTTTCCCAAACGTTTTTTTTTAAAAAAATTTAATAAGAAAACCCGAGAGTTTTTTTAACGTTTTTTTTTAAAAATTTTTTATTTTGGGGAATAGCATATGGACACTGCTATTTTTTTTTTTTTAAAAACCATACTAATTTTTTTTCCCCAAAAAAAACCCCTGATTTTTATATCAAATTTTAAAAAATGTATTTATTATGTAAAATTTAAAACCTTTTTTATGTTTTTCTTAATTTGGGAACCCAAAACATTTAAAAAAAAGTTAACACCGTAAATTTCCCTTAAGAAATTGTTTTAGGGTTTTAAATAATAACGGTGTTTTTAAATAACACAGGTCCACTAAAAAAAAAGGGGTGTGCTGGGTGTTGGTTTAGGTTTTCTGGTGTATTTTTTTGCTGAACACGATTCTAAAGTCGCAATTGAGGGTCAAACAGCAAAAAAAAAACCCCCAAAAAAAGATACTATACATTTACCGGCAGAAACCTGCTACCACAATGTTTTGACCCACCTTTTATAAACTATAAAAAAAAAAAATTTCATAAAAAAAATAGAACTTTCCCAAATATCTTTATTAAAAAATTTTTTAAATTTTTTTTAATAAAATATTAAAAAAGAATATAAACGAAAAAAAAATTTTAATTTTTTAAAAAAAATTTTTTTCCAAAAAAAAAAAAAATACAGGTGTTTTTTAACATGCTAATATTCGGGGGGGTTTTTGGACACTTTTAAAAAAAAACATATGAATGTATGTCCTAAATGGGGCTTATGTTTCGAGATACAGGCTGTTAAAATTTTAAGATAAAAATATTTTTTTTTTCATTTTTTATCCCCCTTTAAATTTTTTTTTGAAAAGTGGTGTACGGCTTTTAGGGAATTTAAATTTTTGATCTAAGAAACATTTTTTATTTCCAACAGTGGCGTCCGTACTGACCCCCTGACTAGATATTTTTGAAGAAAAAGTAGTACGCCACTGTTTTTTTAAAAAAAAATTTTTTTTTTGGGGTCGTCGGTCAATTTAAAACATACTTGTTTACTTGATTTTTTTTAAAAGATTTTCCCTTTTTCCAAAAAAAAATTAATTTACTTATTTGCATCTCTTTGGGGCCAATTACGGGGGGGAAAAAGATTTATTAAATTTAAAAAAATAATTTATTTAGTAAGATAACTTTTAACTGTTAGAAAAAAAAAGTTTTTTTGAAAAAAAAATGCTTTTAAAAGCAAAAACCCCTACACCAACTTTCATAAAAATATTTAAAGTGGTATAAAAAACAATAAAAAATTTTTTTAAAAATTTTTAAAACCCCGTATCTTGATAAGAGTTAAAAATAATTCCCTAGGGAAATTTTTTTTTTAAAAAAAGGGCCCCAAAAAAAACCCTTTTTATATTAGCATGCTAAAGAATCACCCCATATATATTTATTTTTTTTTTAATGTGGTTTATGGACTTTTTATTTAAAAAAAAATTTTTTTTTTCCATTTCATTCCAAAACACTTAAAATTTTTTAAAAAACACAAAATAAAAAAAAAGTTTTAAATTTTTTCCCGGATGCCTTTTAAAAAAAAACCCAAAATTTGTTTTTTTTTATTATAACTCAAAAATATTGCATTTAGACAAAAAACTTAAATAATTTTTTAAATTATATTAATGGTCTTATTTAAATACATCTGAAGTGTCATATCAAGTTCCGTGTATCTTATATAGTTTTTTTGATATTTTTTTTAAATTTAAAAAATCCTAAAAATTTCCCCTTTTTTCTTATTTTTTTCTGTTTGACCAACAATTTAATTTTAGATTCGTGTTCAGCAAAAAAAAACGCCAGAAAAAGTCCGACACCCCCATACCCCCCTTTTTTTTTTGGGGGCCTGCGTAATGGAATGAACCAAATGAATAATATTTCCTTTTATCAAAATCAGACCCCCCAAATTTGGTTAGTTGTGGCTAGTTTTTGGCAAAAAAATTTTTTATTCTTTGGACATCAGTTTAATTCTGAAAAAATTTTAAAAATTTTCCCCCTTACAAATTCTTTTTTTTTTAAATAGTTTGGCTGTAACAAGTTGGTTACAAAATCATCATTTAAAAAATGTAAATTTTTTATAACAACTAAAAAGTGAGTAATTTGAATATTATGTCAATTATACCTTTTTTTTTTAAATTTATGCACCAAAAATAATGAATCTCCCCCCAAAAAATAAATTATATTCCCTTTTCCCCCCAAAAATACAGCATTCCCCTAATTTGGTTAGTTGGGGGGGGGTTTCCCCAAGGTTTTTTTTCTTTAAATTTTAAAAATTTCATTTCTGAGTGATTACTTTTTCCCCTTTTTTACAGAGGGATTTTTTTAAAATTTTTTTTTGGGTTTTTAACAAGTTGGTAAAAAAAAAAAACCCCAAAACAAAAAAGGTTATTTTTCCTAATTATGTTAAATTTTTTTTTTTTAAATTTATCCCCCCAAAAAATTTTTCCCCAAAAAAAAAAAATTAAAACACCGTAAATTAAGCCAAAAAAAATTTTTGGGGGCCCCGGGGAATAATAACTGTATTTTTAAAACATCCCCCATTTTTTTAAAACAAAAGGTGACAAATTTTAAAAAAATAATTAAATACAGTTTTTTGCTTTTAGAAAGCTAAACAGTCTTGTTAACATTATGATGGAGGTAACAAAGATCCTATATCTAATTCTAAACCCAAAAATTATTTTTTTAAAAAACCCTTTAAAAATTATTTAAATACTCCCCCAGACGTTTAGAGTTTTCCAATTAAACGTGTTTTTTAAAAGTAAACTAAGACATGCAAGTCTAAGAAATATACTTTTTTCAAGATAAGACTGAACACAGGGGTCCTAAAAAAGGGTAAGAGAGGTAAATAGTTTAAATTTGGAAAAGTTGGTATGGGGGAGCTCAAAAAACCGTTAAAAAAAAGTTTTTTTTTTTTTTAGACATATGGGGAAAACGAAAATTTTTTTTTTTACTTTTTCCCCCGATTTTTTTTTAAAAAAGGGGGAAAAAAAAATCAAAAACCCCCAATTCTCATAAAAATTTTTTTTGGTTTTTATCAAAAATAAACCCCCTTTTGAGACTTTTTTTTTCGCTAAACCATCATCAACTTTATTTTTTTAATACGGCCTCGTTGTTTTTGGGTTTTTTTTAAGCAGTTTTAATCCCAATTACAATGATGTGTAACACTTGATATTTTTCCGTTAAAAAACATTTTTTTAAAAAGAGTTAAAAGGGGGAAAGAACATAATTTCTTACGGGGGGGTTCCATATTTGTTAAGTAAATATTAAGTATGATACATTTTTATAATCGAGATATTTTTAAATGAGGTTAAAAAAATTTAAAAAAAAACCATGCTAATAAAAAATAAAAAAAATAATGATTTAAAAAAGAAAAAATCGGGGGCGTCAGAAATTTTTTACTTTACCAATATAAAAGCGCAAAAAGTTCAAAAAGAATGTATTTTTAGAATTTTTCTAACTTTTTTTAAACTAGAAAAAAATAATAACGAAAAAAACCCAAAAAAAAATTTTTTTTTTCCCTATTTACAAAATTCAAAATATAACTTTAATTTTTTAACAGTATATTATTATTTTTTTATGAATTTTTCCAAATTTAAACCACCACCCCTCTAAAATTTTTAACTCCAGGGGTCATTTTTAGTAAAACATTTTATTTTTGATTTTTTTTTTTTCTTGTTGAATTCCCTTTTTTAAAAAACTAAAGCTTTTTTTTTTAAAAAAAACCCTTCTTTTTTAACAAAATTTTTTTTTGATTTAAAAAACTGACGACTCTGAATTTGTCTGTTTTTCCTTCGGGCAAAATTTTGGGGGGACATCTTTTCATAAAAAAATTTAACATATTCAAAGTCACCGAGCAAAAAGGGCAAAATGGGGTCTTTGCGGAATTTTTTTATGTTTTTTTCATAGGGGGTTATTTCCTATATTTTACATTTTTTAAAACAGATGTTTTTTAAAAAGGGATGGAATAGAAAAGAAGCGTGTTATATTAAAATTTTTTTAAATGCGTTGTTTTTTTTTTAATTTTAAAATGTTTTTTTTTTTTTTATTTAGTATAAGCAAGTTTGAAAAACACTTAATAAATTTTTTTTATCCTAAATTAGATTAGGGTTAGGGTTAGATTATTTGAACGGAGATGGAAAAAATGACCTCCCCCCCAAACCCTTTTCCAGATTTTTTTGGTTTTTCCCATCATTCTTTGGGGTTAATTTTTTCCCGGGCCCCCTTTTTTAAGACTTCCCAAGTCTTGACACTAAACAACCCCCAGAAAACCAAAATTATGTTTTAATGCCCAAAATGTACGGGCCCCAGCCCCTGGAAGAACCCCAGGCTATCCTCCACCAGGCTTATTTTTCGGGGGTTGTGGGGTTTTAAAAGTTCTGTTAAAGGGTCTACCCCCTTTTCCTTTTTATTTACGACGGCTTTTAGTTGGGGGAAGGGGAAAATTTTTTGGGGGGGGTCTTAATAACTTTTTTTGTCGTTTCTTTTTTTTTTTACCCACCACCCCTTAAAAATTTTCTTTTCCCCATTTTTAATAGAAGCTTTAAAAAAGCCTGGGGGGGTTCACAGAATGGCTCCGGGGGCCCAAAAATTTCTATGGGTGACCCCTTTTTTGGAGGTCGTTTTCTTCGTTACCGGGGGGGCCCTCGTGGGGGGGTTTCCCCCGGCTACCGTAATTTTTTTCCAAGCCGATTTTTTTCCCGGGACCTTTTACAGCCCCCCAATTTTTTGGGGAATTTTAAATTTAAAAAACCCGTGCTTCGGGGCCCCTTTTCTTAAAAATGACGGGTTTTTCCCCTTTTTTCCCTTTTTTTTTTAACCCCACGGGAATGTTTTTTTCCGATTTTCGTTTTTAAAACCGGGGTGTAAACCAAGACTTAAGGTTATTTTTTTCTAGGCTTGTTCCATAGATGCCCCCCCCTCCTTGTTGGTTTTGGGGGCCCCCCTATACCAAAAGCCCCTTTGGGATTAGGGCTTTTTTCCCCCTTTCCTTTTCTGGTATGAAGATAAAACGGGGGGTTGACCTGTCTGGGGCATTCAAATGCTGACCCTTGGTTTTTTTTCTTTTTCCCCCTTGGGCCTTTTAAAAAGGGATTTTTGCCCTGTTTAACTTAAGGGCCGTGTACTTTCTCCCGTAAATTGAGGAGGGCCGGTTTAAACACCTTTTTATACAACTCAGGTTCATTTTTTTAACCCCCCAGTTTTTCCACAAAGGGGGGACATTTTTTGGAGGGGGATTTTTGCCTTCTGAAAAACTTTGTAGGGTTCCCCTTTAAAATTTTTGGGGGGAAAAAACCTTTTAAAACAAACCCTTTTGGGGAAAAGGGGGGTTTACTCCATTGGCTTTGGCATCTGAGGGGGCCTTGTTCTTTTTTTTTTAAAAGGGCCCATAACGTCTTTTTTGGGTTTCCGCCCCCTTTCCTCCGCCCATTGTCTACGATGTTTTTCCCAAATTTTTAATTATTTATCTTAAAAATAAAAATTTGGGAAAAAAATGTAAATTTTTAAAAGGGACAAAAAAACAAAAAAAAAAAATTTTTTGGGGAAAAAAGGGCCAATTTTTTTTGCCTGGGGGAAAAAATTTTTTAAAAAATCAAAGTCTTAGATAATACCCCCTCTTTTTGGGAATTTAAATTTTTAAAAATATTTTTTAAATTCCACATTTTTTTTTCGGGCCCCTATTAATTTTTTTAGCAAGTACAAATTATTTTTCTAGGTTTTAATAACAAAAAATTTATTGGAAAAAAAATACAAAAATCATAATAAGGTTTTTCTGAATCACTTAATCAGTGTCAAAAGTTTGTTTATTTTTTTTTTTAAAAATTTAATTTTTTAAATCTAATTTGTTAATCAAAAAAAAAAGTTTTTTCCATGTTTTTTAAAAAAAACATTTACCACAGGGGCAACTTTTTTTTAAAAAAAAATTTATTATTTATTTACTTTAAAAATTAAAAATTTTTTTTGATATTTTTAAAATTTTTTAAAATAAAATAATAAACCTGTAGTAAGAGGTTGAAAAAAAAGGGGTTTTAAAGATAATTGAAAGTCATATGTCTGAAAAAGAGATTCCCCCAAAACTTTTTTTGGCCCGGGCGAAAAAAAAAAAAAAATTGGTATTTTCCCTTTTTTTAAAAATTTTTGGGGTTTTTTTTCCTTTTTTGAAAACCAAATTTTTTTAAAATTTTTTTAAAAAATTTTTTTTTTTGGGGAAAAAAAACAAAAAAATGTTATGTACCAAAAAACAATATAATTACCAAAAGTTATGACGAAAAGATGGAAAAAATGAAAAAAAAAAAGCCGAGCAGGCCCCAAAAAAAAAAAGGGAAAAAAAAATTTTTTTCAAAAGGGGATTTTAATTGTTCCCACTTGCAAAAATTTTTTTAAAAAAAACCCCCGAAAATTTAATTCTTTTTTTTGGTCATTTTTTGGCCAAGATTTTTTCACTAAGCAATAACATATGTTTTTAAAATTTTATATTAATTTTAAAATTATTATCATTTTGGTTTAATTTTAAGAACAAAAAAAATAAAATTTTTTTAAAAAAAATGCTTAGGTTAAAATTTTTTAAACCATTGTTTTAAAAATGGTTTTGGGGGGACCCTTACAGTGTTTTTTTTAAGTGTGGGTTTTTTTTTTTTAAAAATTGGTCAATTCAATAATCATATTAGGGGGGAGAATGGGGTTTAAGTCAAACAGCATACAGGGAAAAGGGGGAAAAAAAAAAAAATTTTTGGGGGGAAAAAAACCCTTTTTTTTTAAAAAATTTAGCAAAATGTTATAAAAGGAAAAAAATTATTCAAAAAAATTTTGCCTAAAAACCAAAAAAGGCCCCTAAAATTTTTTGTTTTTTTTTTAAAAATTTTAAAAAATTTTTTTAATTTTTTTTTTTAAAATTTTTTTCCCAAAAACTTTAAAAATTTTTTTAAAATTTAAAATTTAATTTTTTTTTAACTTTGTTCAATTCAAGCAAATTTTTTAAAAAAAGATTTTTAATTTTTAGGGAATGACAAATTTTATGTTTTTGCAATGATTTTAAACCAACTTAAAAAATTTTTCAAAAACCCCAAAAAAGGTAAAACATTAGAAAGGTAAATTTTTTTAAAAAACCCTCTTTAAAAATATAAATTTTATTTTAAAAAGTTTTTTAAAAAAAATATAAAAATTTAAAAAAAACCCCAAAAAAAAACCCCCACTAAAATTATCGGGAAAACCCAAAAAAAAAATGATGGTTAGAATAAACATTTGGGCAGTTTTGACAATTTTTTTTTTTAAAAATTATTTTTGGGTTTTTTGGTTTATTTAATTTCAAATGCATTTTTCCAGCAGTTAACGTTTGCCGAGGGAAAGGGAAAAATCAAACCCCTTGCTTTTTGCTTTGAGATTTTTGGGGGGGTTTTGTACAAACATAATGCATATCTTGTTTGTTATTTAAATTTTAATTAAAATAATAATATTTTTTACTTTTAACACTTATTTTTTTTTTTTCATGGGTGTCCGGATCAATTTAGTGAGATTTAGGTTTTTAAAAAATTTTTTTTAAATTTTTTAAAAAAATAAAATTTTGAATTTTAAAATTATTTTTTTTTGATATAATAATAAAGTCCCTAAATTTTTTTTTAAAAAAAAAAAAATTTTTAAAAAAATTTTTAAAAAATTTAATTTTCTTAAACAAAAAAAATTTTTTTATTTTTCAACAAAAAATTAAAAATCTATGCCAATAATAAATTGCTTGAATTTAAAAAAGTTGGGAAAAAAACCTAATTTTTAATTTGAATAATTTATGACATTTTTTAAAAGGGGGGATATTAAAAAAAAAAAAATTGAAAGGGTTATTAAAAAAACAAAAAAAATAAAAAAAAAGGCCATATTTTGGCAAAAAAATTTTTTTAAATTTCCCCAAACAATTTTTTCTATAACTTTTTGTTAAATTTTTTTCTAAAAAAAGGTTTTTACTTTTAAAAAAAATTTTTTGACCTCCCCGGTATGTTTTTCCCCCTTCCACCTTTCTAAGTGCCCCTAATATGATTATCGAATATGCACCAATTTTGGCAATATTTGTATTTAGTTTTTTAAATTATTAAAAAATGTATGTATACTATAGGGGGCTTTCATACATGTCAGAAATGTCCAAAAAAGGTGTTAAAGGGGGAAAATTTTTTTTTTGTTTTTAAAAAAAAAACCCACTTTAAAAAAAAATTTTTGCTATTTTTAGAGAAATTTTTTGGGGAAAAAAAATTTTTTAAATTTTTTATATGAAAAAAAAAAAAAATTAAAATGGTACGGGGAAAAAAGGGGTGCTTTTTTTTGAGAAGATAAAAAAAAATTACAGGAAAAGTTGTTCAAAATTAAAGGTTTTCTTGTAAATTTTTTTAAAAAAAAATCGGCCCACTTTTATTTATTTGTTTTTTTAAATTTTTTTTTATTATCAATTTAAATTTTTAACATCAATTTTATCAAATTTTTTGCCTTTGGAAATAATTAAAGCTGACGATACTGCGGCTAATAAATTATAAAAGCGAAAATTAATAAAAAACTTGTCACTATCAACGCCTTCAGTACAATAATGAAATTTTAAATTTTGGGGAAATTTGTTAATTGATATTAAAAAATTTTCATCAAAATTAATTAAATAGCCCGTTTTTTTCAAAATTTTTTGTTTTGGGGAAAACCCAAAATTTTTAAAAATTTTTTCCCAGTAACTTTTTTCCCCTATTTTCCCCAAAAAATTTTAAAATTTTTTCCTTTTTTAATTTTTTTTTAATTTTCGGGGAAATTAAAATATGTTAAATGTTTCTATTAATCTTATTTTTTAGAATAGCAAAATTTTTTTTTCAAAGAAAAATTTTTTAAAAAATAAAAAAGTTTTTTTTTCCTTCCTTTTTTCCCTGGACATACTGTATATTAAAAACCCTTTTTTTTATTAAAGTGTAAAAACATGTTATTTTCTTTTTTTTTGGGGAATATAAATAATGAAAACTCAGGGGAAAAACCAAAAGGGGCCTTATCTTTCCCCTTTGGCATCCTTCCATTTTTTCAAATTTATGAGATTTCAACAGGTACCCATAAATTTTTTACTCCCCCCAATTTTTTAAAAAGCCCCTTTTTTTATAATAAATGTTTGTTGAAAAAACCCTTTTTTCCTATTTAAAAAAAATTTTTTCAAAAAAATTTTTTGGGCTATTACATTTTTTAAACCCTTTTTTCCCCAAACCCCCCCATGTTTGGGCTACTTTTTGGATTTTGGGGTTTCTTAAAAAAGGGTTTAAAAATAAATTTTTTTTGCCAAACTCCCTTGTCTGTATTTTCATGCTCCCCCAAAAATTTTTTTTAAACGTATGTATGCGGATGAGTCTTTAAAATGTTCCAAAACCTTTTTTCCCTAAAATACACTTTATTTGATTTAAAAAAAGGGGGTTTTTGTTTTTTTTACTAAGGGGAAAAAAATTTTTCGGAAAAAAAAATATGGTACTTTGTTTGTATTATTTTAAAAAAAGTTTTAGGAAAAGAAAAAAAAAAAGGGAAAAAAAGCTTTTTTTTAAAAAAGGTAGATAATTTTTTTTTTAAAAAAAAGGGGGACAATTTGCAAAAAAAAAGTAACAATTTCCTTAAAGGCATTTAAAAATCAACACTAAAATCTTGGACTTTTCAACACACATTCCGGTGGTTAGTGATGTATCTCCCAAACCCTTTTTTTAAAAAATAACGGAAAAAACCCCCCTTAAAGGGACTTCGGAAAAAAAGCAAAATCGCGAACAAGTATAATATTAAAACGGCATTTAAATTTTCCCAAAAACCCCCGTAAAATATATTCTTACTTACGATTGAAGAGACCGAAAAAAATAGTTTAAATAATGATTGATCCCCCTAAATAGTCTGTGAGTGAGGTGAGGTATACGTTGGGAAAACAAAACCACCACTTGAAATAAGGGTTAAAAAAAAACAAAACATACGGAACAGGGGAAATTTTCGAGGTCAGGGCTGGGGAAAAAGCTGGTCAAAACAACAGCAAAACAATGATCAAAGCAAAAATTATTTTTAAGAAAAACCCCACCAGTAGAAAAAAAAAAATTTCTGTAACAATTCTAAACAACCAGAATGTAGAAAATTTTTAAAACAATGTTATGGTTTTAATTACACTATAATCTTGGGGGTTTTGTTGTTTTATTTTTTAAATTTTTTCACAACATTTCGGTTAGTGATGTATTC
>JAHBCN010020561.1:0-14955 GCA_019359885.1 Listronotus oregonensis
GGCATACCATGTAAAATTATTTTCCCCCCTTAAAAAATTATGGCAAAAATAAATTTTAAAAAAAAAACCCCACCCTGTATATTATGCGGAAATTGGGTTATATAGGAACAATGTAGACGTAGAGGTTTTTTTAAATTTTTTTGGGGTTTTTTTTCCGTCTAAACCGAAAGTGATTTTTACAATCCATTTATATAAAAAGTATTTTTTTATCACATGGAAAAAAAATTTTTTTTATGGTGCTACCTCTTACAGTGTGAAACAAAAATAATGTTTTTTGGGGATTTTGAGATTTTTGATCCACCCTGTAAGTGGCATCAGCTTCCATAACTTTTGTACCCCTAGTTTTTCTCTGTCCTAAACGATTTCGGATTTTCAATTTTTGCGGACCATTGAGTCACCATCTCATTATTTTTGAAACATGTTATTAAATTTATTCGTTATCGTTGTTAAAGAACTATAGAACTAAAAGAAAAAGTAATCGATTTAATTATTATTTTATTTAAGAAACTCTTACTTATTAAATAATCGCCTCTTTTGAGATTTTTTACACAGTTTTTGTCATGTCTTTTTTAATGCCTCTGTATTTTAAATATAACAATAAAATATTACAATAAAAAAAAAAGTTGCAGAAGTGCAAGAGTCTTGCAGGTCGGTCTTGGTCTTGCGTGTCTTACACCTCGGTTTTGGGTTTTTGGTCTTGCATACCCCGGTCTTGGTTTTGGGTTTTTAAAAGGAAAAGGAGTCTTTCTTGGTCTTGTTGCAAGACCAAGACCAAGACCGCAAGACCAAGCCGGGGTCTCGCTCATCACTAAAAGACATGCGAAGGCAACGCTAATCCTACCAAGAAACTAACAGCTGAGGTCCTTCTTCCGGGTCGCACTCAGTTAAGACAAGTAGTTGGCTTTTGAGTGGCGGGTGTCATCTTGGGAAATGGTTTTTAGTGATCAATGCAAAAAATTATAATGTATGAATACGGTATGTCGTAAAAATCACAATTCTTGGATGTTTATTTTTGTGGAAATTTGGCACGTACAAATAATGACAGTCAAATCAAGAGTTGCTACTGATATTGCGTACAACATGCTTGCAGTCAGTCTGACGTCCCACGCTGCACGCGCAACTGATCAACAACAGGAATCTAGACCTTTTACCGCTTACCGCGCTTAGCCAAAAAAAGGACCCCATTAATTGGCGGCAAGTTCTCCTTTGATTTTCACGAGCAATTGCGGTCGACTCATACAAAAAACCTTAGCTTCCAATCGCGTGCTATACTAGGTGAAAGGCGAAAAAATGTGTTTTACAACTTGTTTTTTTTTTATATTTTAACTTGATGAAAAAAAAATACGATAAGATATTTCGTATCATATTTTTCAAATTTGTCTCAATAACATGCATGTGTCAAGATGTTTTTTTAGGTTATCCGACATGCAACATTGATTACCTTGTATTATTTTAAAAAATTGTTTTGGTCGTTTTTTAAAAATATATTTTTGTTTTATACTATGGATGTTTTTTTTCAAAACCCAATCCCATTTGTTTCATTTTCTTACTGGAGGTCAATTCTCTAGTCTTAACTGAAAAATTTTGCAAATGAGTATCGTTTACCCGTTCTGTTCACATTCTTGAGTGTTATGCGAGTCTTAATTTAGAATTTGGCAACAGTGTTAATGTGGATAATTAAACGGCAAAAGTTTCTTTTAAAAGCAAATAGTAAACATTACCTACTTAATGAATTTCAATCGTTTACGTGAATTTGTGTATTTCAAAATTTGGTTTTATTTTTAAAAAGAAGAATGATCGAACTGTAATAAAAGAAAGACTACATACAATATTGTTTTGAATGAGTTGCTCAAAGTCGATAAAAATCTCTTAAGGGAAAACCTTTCTTAATCCCTGATATTCAAAGACACCAAATAGAACCGAATTAATATTGCTTTTAAAAAATCCTGGCAGAGAAAAAACTTGGAAGCTATGACGAAATAATGAAATTTAATAAAATGTAATACCCATAATACTTTATATACAACAGTATTATTAATATAAAAGATTTTTTATGTACCATCGTGCCGAAAAAAAATCAGGTCTAGCAATAATATATTATAATCTCCTTAGACTATTATAAAAATATTTTCTTTGTAACTGACAACTAATATATTATTATTGATTTGTGTCAAGAAAATTTACTTAAGCACAAACCATAATATACAGTCGTTTAAGGCAGGGGTCTCCAAACTACGGCCCGAGGGCCACATCCGGCCCGCGGACAGAGGGCCGGCCGCGGAGAGCTAAATACTTGAAAACTCCTTTTAGAGAACAAATAATTTTTATAGCAAATTAAATTTAGTTTACTGAAGTATTCTAATTTTATGTTGAATAATTATTAATATGACATCTACATTGATATGGTCATGGGCTAACTCCGCTAACTCATAACATTCTTGTAGGCTTATTGTTATTGTTTTTGGGGATAAGTTGGATAAAGAAACACAGAATTGTAATGAGTAAAGACATGTATAATATGCAGAAAATTTAACTTCAATATATAATAATTAACAAATTATTGAAATGAATCCAACTAACATTTTATACATTTTAAATAATCACATAACTTATAACAAACATAATGACATTGAAATACTAATGGTTTTTTGTAATTGAGATTTTCCACTGACAATAGTTTGTAGTTGTGGACTAATTTTACTTGTACCAATTATTAAAAGAGATTTAAGATGCTCATCAGTTAATTTCGATCTGTAAACATTTTTTGTTACTTCATTTTGGAGAAGGTTTTTCCACAAATAAGTAGTACAAAAACGAAAACAGACCACGAGCAAATTATCAAATTGTGTCAGTGGAAGACTCTTATAAAATTCCAACAAAGATGATTTTGTTTTGTTCTTAATTATATCACTGCATTGTAGATCAATCATTTCCATTTGAAGTTCCGGGGCTAGGGTTTCAATGTCGTATCAAAAGGATTCTGAAAAATCTTAATTTGATTCGGAATGGCATCAAAGTCCGAGAAACGAGTATCAAAATTTATCTTCAAAGCACTAAAGTTTCATTGCAAAATCGATAGGAAACTCAGTCTCAGTAGTGTGGTGAATATTTAAATGTTTTAAAATTAACATTTACTTCGTAGTTGTGATTGAAACAGTCTCATTTCTTCCGGAATGATTTGATATTAGTGTATAAACAGGAAGATGCTGGTTTTCTCCTTGCAATCCCAAATTCAGTTCGTTCACATGTTTTGTCAAATCAACATAGAATGCTAATTTCCACAGCCATGCGTTGTTTTGTAATTCAGTAAGAGGGCGTGCTTTTCATTCAAAAAAATTTCGATCACTGCTCGAAGTTCAAAAAGCGCTGAAGGACTTTCCCACAACTAAGCCAGCGTACGGCAGTATGATAAGGAGTCAGTTTCTCCAATCTCTTCAATAAATTGTCGGAATTGCGGTGATTCAGCCCAAAAGATCTGATAAAATTAACAGTTGATATGACTGGTTTCAGAACGAACATATCCAAACATTTTCCGCACAAAGACTGTTGATGAATGATACAATGTAAGACTAATGGTTTTGAACCACCGTCATTTTCTACAGCCTTTGACACAAGAGCGATCACTCCTTTATCTTTCCCACTCATGTTTTTGCCTCCATCAGTTGTAATACATTTCAAGTTTTTCCATCGAAGGTTCTTTTGATTAATGGCCATTTCAACTCCTTTAAAAATATCTGTACCAGTAGTTGTGCCATGAATACTATACATATCAAGAAGTTCTACTCCTCGAATATAAATCAACACCTGAGCAGTATCTGACACATCCGTTGACTCAACCAAGGCCAAAAAACCACTTTTTAAGGAGGTATGCAATATTTTATTTAACAACAGTGTCATAGGAACTGACTTGTGGTTGCGCCACTAGCCTTCTTATATATTCCAATTACTGCCATCTAGAAGTGAGTGGAAGACACCAGAACTTTCTAGAACCAACGAGATTATTCTGTACGTGCTATTAGCGCCATCTGTTAGCGATAGAAGGTACTACCTATTTCCGCTTGTGTCCACCAGATGTCGTGTCACGTTACTCCTCATGGCTCGTACTCTACGACTAATCTAGAAATTACAGATAATGACAGGAAAATTAATAATATGCAGTGTTGCCGTTTTGCGGACTTTAGTCCGATTTGCAGCCTTTTTAAACGTTGTGTACTTTTTCGGACTTTTTTTTTCATCAGTGGACTATTTCACTTCTTACCACCGGCAACAATGATAATATGGTTTTGGCCCTCGGAACTTACTGGAGTAATCAGTATGGCCCTAAGGCTGGAAAGTTTGGAGACCCCTGTCCTAGACTATTATAAAAATATTTGTAACTGACAACTAATACAGTAAAGCGCACCGTACTGCGAACATAGGAGGCTCTTGGGTGATTTTGGATGTACCTAATTTTAAATACCAATAATAATTTTGTGGCTTGCATTTCAATTCTGTCTCGTTTCCTCACGTGGCTCATTTTTGGTTGGGACTGGTGGGGAGTACGGTGATAAATTCGGAAGAGTTATCTGCTCAGTTTAGTTGTGTACTACGTTTTTATTTTCAGTAAGAATATGCAGTGTTTATAGGCAAGTAGCAGGAGCTAGCTAGCATCAACCGTCTTCGATCAGATTTCTTATCAGCCATAAATTTAAAATTAGTTTGTTACGAGACAGCAACGTTTGCTATGGTTTTAAGAACCAAACAGTTTTTCCTAATAAAATAAAAGAATTTTCTCAAATAAATAATGGAACGTAGAAGATATTAAAAAAATAAATAAATTAATGTGCATTCATAGAATAAAAAAGAAAAACATCTTTTTTAGTTATCGGTAATGCTCAAATATACCACCTTCCTGAGCCAAACAATAACCAAGATTGTCATTAAAAAGCCCTTTGACATTTGCTAGAATGTTAAGGGTAATAATCCTAAAAGAATTCTCAATTTGTAATTGCAATTCTTGTAGATTATTAGCCCTATTCTCTTGGAAACCATAAATTTGTGATTCTACGTCACCCCAGAGAAAAATCGTTGGGTGAGACTATAAAGAACAATATTTCTTATAAAATTTTCATTGTTATTTTTCATTTCCATTACAGTTTCACAAAATTGCATTCGTCTAAAATGATCATCAGGGAAAATTTCATTGGTTTTTCTTACTTTGTAGGATCGGTATCCATTTTCAGGATTTCCACGGTAATACCATTTAATAATTTTAATTTTTTCTTCCAGTTCGTGAACATCCATTAAAAATAATTATTATTTTATTTAAAAAAAACTTGTTAGTCGCAAATAATCGACACCGTACACAACTATAGCTGTCAAGGGTTCGATAGTAAATAATTATTTCAGGAATAAACGTATTGAATTGATCGCTTGGCCGGCCGACGCGCGTCTTCTTATAAATTATTGTTTGCCGAAAATTATTGATCGAAATGCAATGCGTGCGGCGTTTTTAGGTACATCCAAAATCGTCCTATGTTCGCAGTTCTCTGCGCTTTACTGTATATTATTATTGATTCGTGTCAAGAAAATTTACTTAAGCACAAACCATAATATACAGTCGTTTAAGGGATAAGGTCAAAATAAGAAACATTGCAGATGAGTTAAAAATAAGTAAAAGTAGTGTTATGTTGGATAAGAAGAAAATTGCACAGTATGGTACAATATAACAACGAAAAAATGTCTGGTCGGACCAAAGTTTCAACTAACGATCACGACAGATAATTCATTTTTTTTTAAAGAAATAATCCATATAAAACAGCAACTGTAGCAAAAGAAATGACTAATTTCCCGGGTTCAGAATTCAAAGCTCGGATATAAATAGTCGATGTGCGACTAATAAAATATTCTTGACGGAAATAAACAAGGAAAGGAGTCGAATATGCCCAGGAATATTTAAATCGAAATAGAGAACGTTTGGGGAAAAATGACAAAATTTATGATGTATAAATACGACTTCGGCCCCAAAAAACAAGAAGAACTACGAGAAAGAATAAATGATGCATGGGATACAATAAAAAGAGTATACAAGTAATTTAATTTTAAGAATGCCGCGAAGATTACAAGATATAATTGATAAGGACGTTGATACAAGCAAATATTAACTAATCTGTTCATTTCTAGTTTTTACTTTTGTTACATTTTAAGACATTAAACATATACGTATTTCCATTCCTACTTGCATTTTTAAAAAAGGTCATAATGTTTTGGTGTTTAAACTTTCCACCTTGTATGGCAACAATGACAACCTATTCCCAATAACTTTTATATACTTTTTAAAGCTTAGGAGCTACTTTACAGCTAGAGTTATGCTGTACCAGATTTTTTCGGCACGATGGTACAATAACAATGTAATGTAAACTCCAAAAAAAAATTAATTTTAATGGCATACAAACAGGCTTAAAGTACCTTTAAATATACTTCAATAAATAAATTTTTATTTTTTAAAAATTATTATTAAATAAATATTATTAAAATTAAAATTTTATTTTAATAAATTAAAAATTTTTAAATAAAATTATTTTATTAATTAATAATATTTGAAGTAAACCAAAGTATTAAAAAAAAAATACTTAAGTAAAACAAAACTTAAAAAAAAAGTACTTAATACACCAAATTTTGAAGAAACCCAAATTGGGCAAAAATACAAAGAATGTCAAAAATGACATTCGAGAATCCAAATTTTCGATGCGAATGATTTTTAAGCAACATGGAGAAGATATATATTTTTGGCAACATTATACTGATGTCGTACGCGACAGGGTGGATTCGAGATTGAAGAATAGACCGACTGGTCTTTAAAATCTATCCTGCGGGCGTTAAAATTTGGTAAATTTTAACTTTCACTAAGAACAATGACGTTAAGAAAAAAATACACCAACGAAATTCTGTAGCATCGGATTTCTCACAGTCATCAACTTTCTTCAAATAAAGAAAATGATGCGTCCTTGACTAGTCTGTGGTTCCTCCTGTGTCACGATTAATTGTTTCTGGGTCAACGGCTCTTCGTCACTAGGTCACGCACTTCAATTTCTAATCTGGTAGATCTAATTTTATTCTGACCACTATTTTATTTTGTTTGTCCGATTTTAAATATATTTAAATAATTACACAGGTCCACAAAAAAAATGGTGTATGCCGATGTCAGACTAAGATTTTCTGTATTTTTTTTTTGCTGAACACGAATCGAAGTCAAAATTGGATAAAAAAGCAAAAAAACCCGTACCACGGAATTTAGGACTACGACTATTAAGTTTTAAATTTGGGGAAGTGTGGGGATTTGGAAACCCGTAGAAAAAACGGTTGGGAAAAATTTTTAAAATTTTTAAAAGGAAAAAAAAATTTTTTTTTTTTTTAAAAAAAATTTTTTTTTAAAAAAAAAATTTTTTTAAAAAAAATTTTTTAAAAAACCCAAACCCAAAAAAAAAAAAAATTTTTTTTTAAAATTTTTGGAAATTCCTTTTTCCCCCTTTTTTTTGAAATTTTTTTTTAAAAGGGGTTTTTCCTTTTCCAAAAAAGGGGCCTTTTTTTAAAAAAAATTTTTAAAATTTTTTTTTTAAAAAAATTTTTAAAATTTTAATTTAAAAAAATTTTTTAAAAAAAAAAAACCCGTTTCCCGGGGTTTTAAAAGGGGGTTTTTTTTAAAAAAAAAAATTTTTAAAAAAATTTTTTTTTAAAATTTTTTTTTTCCCCCCCAAACCCGCATTTTTTCCAAAAAATTTTTTTTTTTTTTTTTTTTTCCCCTTTTTTTTTTTTTTTAAAAAAAAAAAAATTTTTTTTTTTTTAAAAAAAAATTTTTTTTAAAATTTTTTTTTTTCCCCAAAAAAAAATTTTTAATAAAAAAAAAAAACCCCCCCAAAATTTTGGGTTTCCAAAAGGTTTTTTTTTAAAAATTTTGGGGGGGGTTTTTAAAAAAATTTTTTAAAAATTTTTTTTGGGGGTTTTTTTTTTTTAAAAAAAAAATTTAAAATTAATTCCCCTTTTTTTTTTTTGAAAATTTTAAAATTAAAACCTTTTCCCTTTTTTTGGGAATTTTTTTTTAAAAAAATTTTAAAAAAAAAAAATTTTTTTTAAATAAAAAAAAAATTTTTTTCCAACTTTTTTTTTAAATTTTTTTTTTTTCCCCCCAAAAATTTTTTTTGGGGTTTTTTTTTTTAAAAAAAAAATTTTTTTAAAAAAAAAAATTTTTTAAATTTAAAAAAAATTTTTTTTTTTTTAAAAAAAAAAATTTTTGGGGGAAAAAAAAGCGGAAAATTTTTTTAAAATTTTTTTAAAACAGTTTTTAAAAAACCCTTTTTTTTTTTAAAAAAATTTGAAAAAATTTTTTTTTTAAAAAAAAATTTTTTTTTTTTAAAAAAAAAAAAGGGGGGCCCCCTTTTTTAAAAAAAAAAATTTTAAATTTTTTTTTAAAAAAAAAAATTTTTTTCCCTTTTTAAAAAAATTTTTTTTTTTTTTTTTTTTTTGGGGGCCTTTTTTTTAACCTTTTTTTTTTTTTTGGGGGGTTTTTTTTAAAAAAATTTTTGTTTTTTTTTTTTTTAAAAAATTTGTTTTTTTTTTTAAAAAAATTTAAATTTCCCCCAAAAAAAAACCTTTTTTTTTTTTAAAAAATTTTTTTTTTTTAAAAAAAAATTTTTTTAAAAAAAATTTTGGTTTTTTTTTAAAAAAAAATTTTTTTAAAAACTTTTTTTAAATTTTTTTTTGGGGGAAAAAAAAAAAAAAAAATTTTTAAAAAAAAAATTTTTAAAAATTTCCAAAAAAAAAATTTTTTTTTTTAAAAAAAACCCCAAAAAAAAAAAAAAAACCCCCTTTTTTTAAAAAAAAAAAAAAAGGGGTTTTTAAAAAAAAAATTTTCCAAAAAAAAAATTTTTTTTTTTTAAAAATTTTTTTTTTTTAAAATTTTTAAAAATTAAAAAAAAAAATTTAAAAAATTTATTCCCAAAAAAAAAATTTTTTTTTGGGGGTTTTTTTTAAAAAAACCCCATAACCCCCAAAAAATTTGGGCCAAAAAAAAAAAAAAAAAATTTTTTAAAAAAAAAAATAAAAAAAAAAAAAAAATTTTTTTTTAATTTTTTTTTCTTTTTTATAATAAATCATTTATTTTATTCATTTGAATCCTGAACTTAAAATTTTTAGAAAAAATTTCCCAAAAAAAAAAAATTTTAAAAAAAAAAAAAAGGGAAAAAAAAAAAAAAAATTTTTTTTTTAAATTTTTTAAAAAAAATTTTTAAAAAAAAAAAAAAAGGGTTTTTTTTTTTGGGAAAAAAAAATTTTTTTTTTTTTTTTTTTGGGTTTTTAAAAAAAAAATTTTTTTAAAAAAAAGGGGGTTTTTTTTTTTCCCCAAAATTTTTTTTTTTAAAAAAAATGTTTTTTTTTTTAAACCCCCCCCCTTTTTTGTTTTAAAAAAATTTTTTTAAAAAAAATTTTTTCCCTTTTTTTTAAAAAAAAAAATTTTAAAAAAAATTTTTAAAAAATTTTTTTTAAAAATTTTTTACCCTTTTTTTTAAAAACCTTTTAAAGGGGGTTTAAAAAAAAATTTTTAAAATTTTTTTCCCCCAAATTTTTTTTTTCAGGAAAAATTTAAAAATTTTTTTAAAAAAAAATTTTTTAAAAAAAAAAATTTGGGAAAAAAAAATTTTTTTTTTTTAAATTTTAAAAATTTTTAAAAAAATTTTTTTAATTTTTTGGGGGTTTTTTTTTTTTTTAAAAAAAAAAAATTTTTAAAAAAAAATTTTTTTTTTTTTTTCCAATAAAAAAAAGGGTTTTTTTTTTTTTTTTTGGGGGGTTTAAAAAAATTTTTTGGGGGGCCCGGGCCCCAAAAAAAAGGGGGGCCCCCAAAAAAGAATTTTTGGGGGAAAAAAAACCCAAAAAATTTTTTCCTTTTTTTTTTTTTTTTAAAAAGGGCCTTTTTAAATTTTTGGGGGAAAAACCCAAAAATTTTAAAAAAAACCAAAAAAAAGGGGGGGGAAAAAAATTAATTTTTTTGGGGGCCTTAAAATTTAAAAACCCCCTTTTTTTTTAAAAAAAAAAAAAGCTTTTTTTGGGGGGGAAAAAAATTTTAAAAAACCCAAAAAAAAAGGGTTTTTTTCCCAAAAAAAATTTTTTTTTTTTTAAAAAAAAAATTTTTTAAAATTTTTTTTTTTTCCGGATTTAAAAAATTTTTTTTTTTTTAAGGTTAAAAAACCTTTTTTGGTTAAAAAAAATTTAAATTTTTTTAAAAAAATAATTTTTAAACCCAAACCCAAAAAAAAAAAAAGGGGCCGGTTTTTTAAAACCCCAAAGGTTTTTTTTTTTAAAAAAAAAAATTTTTTAAAATTTTTAAAAGGGGGCCTTTTTTTTAAAAAAAAAAATTTTGTTTTAAAAAAAACCCCCCCCGGGGGGAAAACCTTAAAAATTTTTTTTTTTTTTAAAAAAAAGGGGGGGGGGTTTTAAAAAAACCAAAAATTTTCCCCCCCCTTTTTTTTTTTTAAAAAAAATTTTTTTTTTTTTTAAAAATTTTTAAAATTTTTTAAAAAACCCAATTTTAAAATTTTAAAGGGAAAAAAAAAGGAAAAAAAAATAAATTTTTTTTTTTTTTTTAAAAAAAAAAAAAAAAAATTTTTTTTTAAAAAAAAATTTTTAAAAATTAAATATCCCCAAAAAAATTTTTTTAAAAAAAAAACCTTTAAATTTTTTAAAAACTTTAAAAAAAAAAAAAAAAAACCCCAAAAAAAAAAAAAAATTTTTTTTAAAAACAAAATTTTTGAAAAAAATTTTTTTTTTTTTTCCCCCCAAAAAAAAAAAAACAAAATTTTCCCCCTTTAAAAAATTTTAAAAAAAATTTAAAAAAAAAAATTTTTTTTTTTTTTTTGAATATTTTTTTTTTTAAAAAAAATTTAAAAAGGGGTTTTTTTTTTTTTTTTTTAAAAAAATTTTTTAAAAATTTTTAAAAAAAAAATTTTTCCCAAAATTTTTTTTTCCCCCCCCAAAATTTTTAAAAAAAATTTTTTAAAAAGGGGGATAATTTTTTAAAAAAAAAAACCCCCCCCAAAAAAAAAAAAAAAAAATTTTTAAAAAAAAAAACCTTTTTTTTAAAAAAAAAAAAAAAATTTTTTAAAAAATTTTTTTTTTTTGGGGGGGGGGCGGGAAAATTTTTTTTAAAAAAAACGGAAAAATTTTTTTTTAAAAAACCCCGGGGGGGGAAACCCTTTTTCAATCCATTGTTTAACAACCTGCTGATGATTTAAAAGGGGGATTGCAGAAAAATCCCGGGTAAATTTCCCCGGGGGAATTTTTCCCGGGAAATATTAGGGGGATTTTTCAAAAACAGACCCCCAAAAAAAAGGGGTTTTTTTGTTGTTTAAAATCATTAATAAATAAGAAATAAATTTTTTTTAAACCGTTTTTTTTCCGGGTTATTCAACGATTTTAACGGCGTAACCTATTTTTTATTTATTTGTATTTACAAGGAGACCCAATGCAATAATTTTTGTAATTTTTAAACCCTAAAAACCAAAACCAAAAAAAAAAAAGTTTAATTGTTTCGCAACTTTGAATTTGATTTTAAAATTTTAAAAAAAAGCAACAAAGTAGGAATACTGAAAAGAGAATTGAACGCCGTTTAAAAGGGATGCCACTTGACACCCATTCCCAAGATACTAAGGATGAATTTACCTCCAAAAATTTGAAAAAAGAAGGCTAAAAATATTCTTTTAAAGATTTCCCCTTTACAAAAAAGTTGACGTCTTTCCGATTTTTTTTATTTATAACTGCAAAAAAGTTTGGGGTTATTTTTAAATGGAATAACTCAAAAAATATTATTTTATAAAAAAATATAAAAAACTTTTTTTACTTAGAATTATTTTTTTTATTGTTTTTTGTGGTAAAAATGAAAAAATAAACTTCCACCCCCAAAGGGGGTTTACAGTGACGGAGGGGCCATAGGGCAAGCCGGGCAAGCCCCGGGTGCGCCGCCGCGATTTCGATAATGCAGCGCCGTTGGGTTGAAGAAAAAAAATAACCTTTATAAATAATTAAAAAATTAAAAAAAATAAGCGACACAATTTTTTTTGGGTACAGTCGAAAGGCGTTTTTTTAGCAGCTTGGCGCCGATTATTATCTGACCAAATTTACACTGAAAATTTATTTTTTACTGGGGTGCCAAGGGGTTTTCCAAACACTAACATCCCAGAAAAAAAAAAAGTTTAGTTAAATCTGGTTAAATGCAAGAGGGCGACGCCTAACCTTAACCCAAGGTCTGCGCGGGCCCCTTTTGACAATGTTAAAAAAGTAAAAAGGGAAAACGTTCACACCTAACCAGAAAAACGTGTTTTATTTGATTTCTTTCAATAGAAATTTATTAATTTCAAAGTAAATTTTTTTATGTGAGCTGATGACTAGCAATTAAAATATAGTTATTGGGAATTTAAAACTGAATCAATGTTCTTTAAAAAATCTGGTAAGTATAAGAAAAACTGTAGGCAGGCGTTTGCGGGCCCCAAAGGGATCCCGGGGAGCTTTCCCGGTTCTTGTAAGTTCCCCAAAAGGGGCCCTCCTTTTTTTTAAAGTCTACGAAAGCAAAATTTCAAAAAAATAATACTAAATAAAAAAAAATAACTAGACTTCCCCCGACTTGACAAAAAAATTTTTTTTGATAATACCACTTAAAACATTAGAAAAGGTTTTTTTCCTCAAATTAAATTTTTAAAAAACAAGGCTAGTAGTTGTTTTTAAGAGGAGAAGGAACCCCTTGTTTTTGATGCCCGGGAAAACCCCAATATAATAAAAATTTTTTTGAGAATAAATGTAGGGGAGATTCAGCAAAAAAAAACGTCACAAATTTAAATTGAGACAAATGGTATAAAAATATTTGAGTAAAAAAAATTTTTGGCGAATTTAACATAGAAAAAAATTTTTTTGTATATTTGGGTTTAATCGAAGATTTTCTGAAACGAAAACCGAGGGAAAATTTTTTTCTGCAGATGTTCGTTTTAAAAGCCAGAAATTTAAAAGAAAATTTCCCGAAAAAAATTTTAAACCAGATTTATTTACGAATTTTAGAATTTTTGTTTATCTAAATACTTGCAAAAATTCAGGGAATTTATTTTTAAAAAATTTAGTGATTTAGTAAACCATTTTTTAAAAATTTAAACTTTTTTCTACCGATTTTGAGCAAGTAAAAATTCCAGCAAAACAATTTCGTGAAAAATGAACTTAATAATGGAAGAAAAAGGGTATTGACGCCAATGTGGAAAAGGAGTTACTACTGGTCAAACCCTGAAAGAAAAAAAAGTTCGGGCGATTCATTTTGATTCGACAAGGAAGAGCTAAGCGTAATCGATAAAACAGAATTAATACTATAACCCATATCCAAACCTTGACAAAGTTGGGGGTTTTTTTTAAAAAATTTAACCGTCGAATTTTTGCATACCCCCCATCCTAAAATTTTGAGAAGTCAACGGGGAAAAATACCAATGAAAGGTTTTGACGTTCGGGGAAATTTTTAAAAAAAATAAAAGAAGAAGGAAACCCCAAAAGTTTTTGAAAGAATTGATGCATTTTCTAAAAACTGGCCAAAAATTTTAAAAAGTGGTTTTAGTTCAACTAAACTAAAAAACAATGATGACGAAGAATTTCCGGGCAATTCTGGGCAAAGCGAAGGGAAACCAAAGAAAAAATAAAGTCGATAAAGAAAAGACGATGAAATTTCTTTTTAAAATGTACCAATTTTTTTCACAGTTTGGGGTTTTGCTGCCCCTTTTAGTAAAAAAAGGCCCGGTTTTAAAATGAAAAACCCAGGGTTATCGGTTTTTCAAAAAATCCGCAACGAAGGGCCTCCTATTGGGCCGTAAACGCTGTTTTTCAAAAAAGAAAACATCAAAAATTTTAAAACCCTTTTTACCCAAAAATTTTTTCCAGGGTTTTTGCCAAAAGGGGGGGAAAAACCTTTTGTAAACCTGTTAAAGATAACGATTAAATTTAAAAAATTTTTAAAATTTAAAAAAAAAAACCCTTTTAAATTTTATTATATGATTTTTTTTTGGGAAAAAACTTAGTTTTGTAATTTTAAATAATTTTATCGGTAAGGGGGGGGGAGGGGAGCAATTTATGGCTCCATCACCCAAATGCCCGGAAAAAGTTTTAGCGCCCATCCGTCCCTTTGGGGAAACCAACCCCCCGGATAAAAAAAGCCCCGGATAAAATAGAATTTATCCCCTATTCTCACCTTTTGGGGAAAAATTTTGATGTAGGGGCAAAAAATGCTTTTTTTTTTAATCATTATTCCAAAAAAATTTTTAAAGTAGCCCAAAATTGGAAAAAGGGGAAGCACCCATATGTATTTAAATTTTTGAAATTTAATTTTCAAAATTTTTACTTTGGGAAAAAAAATTTTTTAAAAATAGATGTAAAAAGTTTGTAAAAGTTATTAAATGTTTAATTTTGTTTTTTTTTGTTTGTAAAATGACTTTTTTCGTTTTAAACCAATTTTTTTTTTACTTAAAAAAGGGGGTTAATTATTCCATTTAAGAACAATACCTACAACCTCTAACAACTCTTTTGAACTTTATAGAAACCCCAACCAGTTTTTATCTGGACGAAAACTTTTAAAAACCAAAAAAACTTAAAAAAAATTTTGGGCCATCTTTATTTTTTCAGTCCACGAAGAGTTCCATAACCTTAAGAGAAATCGGGCATGCTGAATTAAAAAATTTGCCGCTCACAAAAAAATTTAATGTCATTCGCATTTAAAATTTTTATATTTTCCGGGGTCTGGGGTTTTTAAAAATGTTTTGTTTATAATTTAAGTAATTTTTTTACATTCAATAATTTAAAATTTTTTTAAAATTGTTACCAGAGGTTCCCCAAAATTAAAGACAATCGTTTATTTTTAACCATTGAGTTTTTTTTAAATTTTTTGCTTTCATCCGGAAAAAAAAAATG
>JAHBCN010020562.1:0-2500 GCA_019359885.1 Listronotus oregonensis
TTTTTTTTTATTTTCTACCAATTACTTGGTATATTATGTTGAAAAAGACATGTTTTAAAATATAATTTATTTTTTTAGATCTCCTTTTTTACAAGTTTAAAATTAACTGATGTAAACCTACCTTGCATTGAAGAAGTTTTTGTTTAGATTGTGTAGTATGAAGTGGACTGCGAAGAACTTGTAAGTTAAACTTTCGAGTACCAAATAAGAACACGAGATCTAATTTTGTTTTATCTTGCAAGGGCTGCAACAAACTATAAATGAAATTTTTGTGTTTGTATTAAGTAGGATTTAATGCTTAAATGATTTTTGTTTTAAAATATGAAATGTAGTATACCACAAAATATGATTAAATAATACCAGTAAGTACTGTGTTCTTTTTTCCACATCTATTTCAAAATGTAAAAATTTCAGTTGTATTTTATTTAATTTGCAATTGTAAATGTATTGTAGTGTTGTAGTTGTGAAACAAAAAAGTTTAGTTTTTTAGCAATAAACCTGTATTCACATTTTTTTACATAAAATAATTATTTTATTGCCAAAGTGGAAAATTTTGCTATTTTCTGCAATATCAAGATGCTGTATGGTCCGTAAGTAAATAAATAACTAGTTTTTAAAATAAAATAAATTAAGGATTAATAGACAGGTTTATATATTTATGAAGTAATACAAAAACACCGTCAAAAATTCCTAAAAAAAAGTTAATTTTTCTATGGCTTCTAGTATCTGATTTGGAGTTGGATATTTTGTAATCTTACAAAGATCTTCAAGATAGCTTGTAAAAGCCCATTTCTGATCCTGCACTTACAGATAAGCTTCTTACTGTCTTTCTTTATAGGTATTTTCCTTCTGCTTAGACGAGTTGGCCAGTATAATTCTTTTCTGGCAGCTTCCAGCAGAGCAACACGTAGTGCAACTTTTATGCATCTTTAACAGTTCAGGTAGAGAGGCCCCCAACTTCCTGCTTTCTTTGTTCCTTCATCCCTAGAGTGTCAAGACTTGGAACCCTACCTGCAGAATTTAAGTCTCTTGTGAAAACTCCTCTTACCACACTTCAGCCAACCACACTTCAGGCCCAGCCTTCCGGACTGTTCCAAGAAAAAAAAAATAATTAAAGTCCCCAAACTTCTTTACTTGCTCAAAAATTTTAAAACGTCGTAATATAGGTGGGTATTATTAAAGAAAAAAGGTGTTAATAATTCAATATCGTGTGTTTAAAAATAGAGTAAGTACTCAAATTATAAAAATTAAATCATCAGTATTTCCTACATTTTATTTTTTTCCATTTTTTTAAAATATTTAATGTATAATACCATTGAAAAGATACGCCATCGTCGTGTTGTCGCTTTAATTTTTAATTTCAATACTTAATTGAATTACATTTATATTTTTGAAATATAAATTTTTTCGTGTATAAAAGCATTTTTTTCTTTCCACCTCAATTCTATGCCACTGTCCGGCCTAAAATCCAACATGGCCGAAATGGACCCTTTTTGACGTCACACAAGAGTTTTTCAATATGACGGATATCATAACCCCCTTTAGATTAATAAACTCTGTGAGAACCCCTAATCTATAATATTAATATATTATTTGAAATGTGAACCCACACTACAACAAAGTATACCATTTTTTGTAATATTAATAATAAGCGAGGTTAATCACTGACCACAAGCGCGATTATATGGATTTTCTAGCCTACATAGTTGAGTAGAAAGTATTGTTCGTTAAACGAAGGTAAACGAATTATATCCATCGAACACTCATAAGTTTTAAATCTAGTCCTATTTTAAATACATCTTGATCCAGTTTACCGTGTTCCCACGCCCACGCTGCATAATTCCCATAACTTATATTTTTATTTATACTGAGAGAGAGCATTATCTTTATCTGTATCTTTATAATGGCTTTCGACCATGGGCGCCTCAGGGAGTTTAAAATGTTAGTCAACACAGTGACGAAACACAAAATTAATCTATTATTGATATATTCTCACCCATTAACCCTAAAACTAAGAACCCATTTTTTTACCTATAAACTAGAAACCGGGGTAAATATTTACCACACGGGATTTTTACTTTTAAGATCGTTCTGAAAGCGGTAATCTGATTTATGAGTATAGTCTGTCTCAAAGTATATCGTTATGGCTTTTGACGGACCATACCCCAAAAACCTTTAACAATTTTATTAACTATTGTTATTGGGTAAACCCATTTGTTTATAAGGGCAGGGGTGGGCCAGGATTTTTGAGTTTAACCATTAGGCAAAAATATTTTGGCTAATATTTTAGTGGCAGTGTTGTTTTTACTGTGCGTTTCAAAAAAGTTGTTTTACGAGAATATAACTATGTCGCGTCAAAATCATTTGTCATTAGATGCAAAACAGGTTGTGAAAACTGTGTATGAAACTTTAATCAGTAGAGGTCTAATTAGAAGCTTTAAAAGAAACCTGTCTACTTACAAAAACTCCAATATCATCTATAAGGGATATTATTATTAGT
>JAHBCN010020562.1:5000-15000 GCA_019359885.1 Listronotus oregonensis
TATATATATATATATATATTTATTTGTCTGTCCACGTGATACTGAAGTTATGACTTTGAGCTAAAATCATGAAATTTGGCACAGTGGTAGTTCTTAGCAGTGGCTAGAACCTAACGAAGCCCGTTTTTTAAATTTCGCCCCGGGACAAAAATAGGAGCAAAAAAGTGTTTTTTTACCGTTAGCCGTACGGAAGGCGTCTTACGTAGACAGAGGCTACTTAATATTGTCTCTCGCCTGGCGGAGACAGGCTTTTCATCTAGTGTAATATAAGAGCCAGGTTCCTATCCAAAAATCTCGACTTCTTCAAAGTATAAAACAGTTACAGTTAATACGCTGAAACGTTCAAAATATCACTGCAAAATATTCAAAATGCGATTTTGAAAAAACCACACATCACATTCTAACTTTCAAGAAAATCGGTCGATTAAACTTGAGATTTTGTGACAGACGTTTCGAAAAAAGGAGGTTCAAGAGTTTTTTTATTTTAATGTTTCAGGTTGTATTTAGAAACAAAAAACCTAGAGCACTTTTTAACGATTTCGAAAAAAGCACATAATTTATATATAAATTTAATCAATCGTCCGACCTGACATTAGTGATGAGCAAAGCAAGACCAAGACCAAGACCGGGCTAGTCTTGGTCTTGGCCTTGGTCTTGCAAGCCTGGTCTTGGTCTTGCACTACCCGCTCTTGCTGGTCTTGCTTTTGTTTAGTAAAAATAATTTAAACTAAGTAATCTTAAATATAATATATGTTTTTTAAACCTAAAAATAAATTAAGATGGATACTATATTTTTTGCTTTAAAATTTTAAAATATACCAATTTTAACCTTACACCTACAATTAAATAACTTGATTAAAAGGCATATTTTAGTGTGAAATTTTCGTGCAAATAATTCTGATATGTAAACATTGGATTCTGATTCAAAAAAATATTCAGGAAACTTTTGATATGAACTTTCATTCATATGAACTTTTTATCTTAGATTATATTAGTCAAACATTTGCCGTACAAAGTTTGTGCAATTGCTTTATAAACCTGCTGCATATACATGGTGGCTCAATAGTGTGACAAAGCTCGTCCATGCTGGTGAAAAACTGAACATACAAAAATTATAGAAAAAAGGGCGTGAAATGTAATATTATTTTCTATTCCAGAATTTTCTGAAGAATCCACTGCCACTTAAAAAAACTCCTTTATGTTTAGCTTTTAACCCAAAATAAAAAAAAATATGGCGAAAAATCAATTTAAAACAAATGGCTACCCTGTATATTACGCTGGAAATTGTTGAACAATATAGAAACAATGTCAACGTAGATGGTTTTTAAATATCATTTTCGGTTTTAACAAAAATGACAGCATCATTATTTTTGGCATTGTTTTGATTTTTCCGTCTAAACCGGAAGTGATATTTAAAATCCATTTATATAAAAAGTATTTCTATTCTATTTTTTATAAATCCATCACTTTTACATTTATATCTTTTAAGTTTTAAAAAGCAATCCAATAGTGCCACTTCCTACAGCGTTGAAGAAAAATAATCTATTTTTGGATTTTGGAAATTTTTGATCCAGCCTGCAAGTGGCAGTACTAGATAGCTAATTTAAAAAATTATTAGGAATATAAAGGTAATTTTCAGTTTCTATAACTTTCGTACCCCTGTAGTTATGCTCTGTCGTAAACGGTTTCGGAAATATCGAGCTTTGTCGGACCATTGAGTCACAATCTTATTATTTTAGATAACTATATAAAAGAACAAAGAGTTTGATTTAATTATTATTTTATTAAAGAAACCTGCTACTCTTTAATAAATCGCCTTTTTTGGCAGTTCTCGACACATATTTTGTTATGTCTGTATGAAATACCTCTGTATATTGAATATGAAAATGCATATTATCATAATAAAAAAAAATCGCAAAACTGCAAGAGTCTTGCAGGTCGGTCTTGGTCTTGCGTAGTCTTGCGTAGTGTTGCCACCTCGGTCTTGGTCTTGGTCTTGCAAGCGAAAAGGCGGTCTTGGTCTCGGTCTTGGTGCAAGACCAAGACCTCTCGCTCATCACTACCTGACATGGATGATACATACATAAGATGAATATTTTTGTATGATTTTTTTGGGCCAAAGCCCTAGATTTATTTTGTATAAAAAATTAATATATGTATATTTATCATTGTTGTTATTTGCGATTTTAATTTAAAAGTAATGCATTATGTTAAGTAGCAATCCTAAAATGCAAATCATCGAGTACGATCGTTAACAACGGTGTCACTATTTTGCAAGAAGTCGGTTATGCAAAATAAAGTTTTGTTTAGAATTGATATTACGAAACTTCCAAGAACAATCGATTAAAAACACCCTGTATGTTTATTGGCACAGCATGGAAGACAGAGTAACAGCGTGCGGTATTGTAATATTTTTATGTTTGTGGCGAACAATAGTCATAGTATAATGTTAGTCTGGGTTTAAAAGTAGCATTGTTCGTGAATAAGTTTCGTTTATTTTATAGATTTGGTTGGTAAATTCTAATATTTAAAATATTAAGGGATAACACAAGTTTACATTTTTTTTTGTTTGCCACTAAATTTTGCCACTGAACTTATTACAAAAGCATTTTTAACAAGACAACCCCATACTACATGTGGCCAGAGTAACTGTTAAATTTAAAGGATTAACACCATGACCCCCAAGATCGCCCGACCTTTCCCCCATCGAATGGTTTTTTCTAGTTTGGTACACTCGCTTTTCGTACACTTCAGAAATTTACCTGAAATCTTCTCGTTTCGTACACCGACCATTGTGACGACCCAAATAACCAACCAAATAAATACCATACTGAAAATTATTAAAATTTTGTTAATAACTTTTACGTAGGAATAATTTAGGCAAATTTAAAAGCCCTTAGTTCTGGTCGGTCATGGTTGGTTCTGGTTAGTTAATGCGGCTTTTTATTTTTCCCAATTATATTTCAGTCGTTTTAAATCACTAAGAGTGGGAACAGTAAACTTTTTCGTGTAGGTAGATAGTTGAAACATATATTATTATTAGATTATTTTAATATCACTATTATTCAAATAAATATTTTATATTTCTATTTTTATATAAGCAATAAATATTTTGATATGTATAGTTATAAAATTAGTTTAATTAATTTTACCATATTTTATGAATCATCAAAGACAGGAACCCACCTCAGTTTTTGGTGTACGAAACCAGATGTCGAAAACTGAATAATTAATTTTGTGTACGAAATAAGAATATTTGGAGGACATTTTTGAGGTGTACAAAACGCGAGTGTACAAAACCAGAATAAATCTTCAGTTCCACATCCTTTAAAATTAAACGACGAAAAGGATGTACAATGACAAAGACAACCAATAAAAAAAGGCTTCTTAACCTTGCTTTTGTGACGCATTTTTGTGTTCTTTTAAATAACGTGAAAAATAACAGAAAAAAGGCTGCATCAATTACCTTAACAGCATTTTTATGCTTTTTATTAACTAACAAATTTTTAATAATACGGATATAAAATTTGTTCGGCAATTTGGTCACCTTTTTTTTTTTTTTGATGGTCATTTTTTAAATCATTTCCCAAAACAGGTGAATATCGTACAAAAGGAATCTACAATCGCATTGGACTCCATTCAAATCGCCTGAAATACAGGATCGATTTTTGGCATTAATTCAATCTTTACTCAATCGGAAACGTGTTTATTGCATTTTTTTAACGGATTAATTGTCATCTGATTGGTTAGATCCGATTTAGTATAGATAGACTTTCCTTTGTCGCTTCATTTACAGGGTATCCCAAATTCAATTCTCATCATTGGTATTTAGAAAACTTGAAGAGACACGATTAAATGGTTAAAAGTTGCACAATTTGATGCTCATCAAAATGCCACCTTAAAAGTTTAAAAATTTTAAATATTTTCAAAGATTTAAAAAAAAACGAATCTTCGCGATTTCATTTTTATTTTTTTATGACTATTTAAATAGAAATAACAAAATTAATTTTATATTCTTATTGCAACTTTTTTTGTTCTACAAGACTGTGTCATAAGATTTACACACCGACGTTTTGTCTTCAGCTGCCATTATTAACTTTTTTTTTTTGCATCTTTTATTACGTATTTTAAGATGTATCGCACTTTTTCCAAAAGTTTATATTAATTGCAATTTCCATAAGAAACCATGTGTTAAAGCGAGACAGGGAATACATTTTTGGTAAGAAGACATTAAAATGATTTTTCCGAATAAATGTAATACATCATTGGTTTTGGGATCTTAAAAGCTCTTTAAATACGTAATAAAAAATCCAGGGTCGTATTAAAAAAAAATCAAAGTTGATGATGGGCTCGAAGACAAAACGTCGGTGTGTAAATTTAAGAACCCTATCTTATAGAACAAAAAAGTAGCAATGAGAATGTGAAATTTATTTTGTTTCATATTTTCAATTAGAGCATAGAAAAATAAAAATAAAATTGGAAATATTTGTTTTTTTTTCAAAAAATCTTTCGGATGTATTTAAAATTTTTAAACCGTTAAGGTGGCATTTTGATCAGCATCAAAATGCGTAACTTTACCTCCATATAATCGACCTCGTATCTCAAGTTTCAAATCTCAATGATGAGAATCAAATTTGAGACACCCTGTACATATTAATGCTTCTGAGACAGAAACATATTGACAGGTTGTTTCAGGTCTACTATTAGATATACCGATAAAAATATACAGGGTGATTCCTAAGTTGACGCTTTTTTTTACCTGTATATAGAACTCATTAAAATAAACAACTTTTTTAAATAACTTTTCTCAGAATACTGAAAAATAAAAAACTTACATTCATTTAGTGTTTTGAATACGGTCCTATCTTAGGTAAGTTGTCACCGCCCAGGAAGTCTTCTGGCTGTAGTGCTTGGACACGTTGGACGTGATTTTCCGCAATGTTGTCCTCACTTTTTTTTGACTTAAACCGACCTGACTTGCAATCACCCGAGTATTTGGGTCAGAATGAGCCCGCAAGGGAAACCGTCGCGCGTACAATCTTGAAGCACAAATTAACGACACTCTCCATAAATAAGAAACATATCCACGTATTAATTGTTTTTGGATTGTGCCATTTTTGCGATTTAACAATGATTTAAAACGAAAATTAACTCTCGCCTCGTCCGGTTAAAGCGATGCGACTGAATCATACGGCGTGATTAACAAGACAAAAAACAAGCGTAAATAAGAAATAAACTATCTTTTATGCCCAGGCCCGCACTAGACACACTTTCAAATAAATTTATGTAGCTTTGTTATTTTTGGGTTTTTGAAAAAAAAATATTTAAAAAAGTTGCTTATTTTAACGAAGTTTTATACACAGTTAAAAAAAGCCTCAACAACAATGTAATTGTTCATTTATTACAGGTAATTTTTTTTTGTTTCGAAAAAGGCAACAAATCATAATTTAAAGCTTATTTAAAATTCGCTCCACGACGTGAAAAATTTATACGATAATTATTTAAGCATTTTTTTAATGTACAATGAGGACGACAGCTCGAAAACAATTTTGTTGATTGACAATTGTCAAACTTGTTGAAAAACTAACTTTAAGTTAAATTATTAACGAGAATAAATTCTTTAAAGTGTTCTGAATACACCATATTTTTTAAAAAAAATTTCAAATAATATTTAATAACCTAAAAAAAATTATTTGGTGTGACGTACTCGGTTTTGACGCCAAGCGTGAACCAAAAATGTCGCGCGGAGGCCCATTTTTAGCATTAAATTATAACTTTAAATAAAGGAGATGGAAATCAGGTGGTTGGGACTTTTTTTTGGAAGTTTTCTTCTCTTCAAGGATCTTTTTGACAATTTTCTTCTCCTTTGATTTTTGAGTATCAAAAAATCGAAATATCTTTTTTAACAACAATTGCAATTTAAATTGGCAAAAAATTTTTAAAACGCCTTTCCACATTTGCATTTGCGTCGAATGAGTATTGCTCGTATTTTTCGTTTCGAATTTTATACACAGTTAAAAAAAGCCTCAACTTAGGAATCACCCTGTATATTCCGTACGTAATTTTCATTTATTACAGGCCATTTGTTTTTCTCGAAAAAGGCAACAACAAATTTAAAGGGATATTTTTCTATGTGCTGATCCGTCCAAGATAACTAAGAATTATCTACATACATACAAAGTATAAATATTGCTGCAAGCCGCAACGATAATTTCTATCCTTTAATTATCCCCGTAAACCATTATCATTCATGCGGAAAAGTACCCGTGAACTTTGCTGTTTTTCAGTATGTAATAATTGTCATTACGTTTACTCAGATCATTACTTATTTTCAAATTTAGCACTGAGTTATTGTTAATTCGTTGTTACCCCCTATCGGTACAACAAATATTATTAACGTTATAGTCCGGGAGGCCACCGCAAAAAAGCTGACCAATAAGAGATACGCATGAAACTTTTTTTTATATTACTATAAATTATAGTCAATTTAGAGTCGCACTGCTGCTCCAGCTCAGCGGGTTAAAATTGCATTTTTTTTACCTAGAGGTAACCTAACCACGTGAGTGGACTTTTTACGCCCTCCACTGCGACCGTTTGGTGTATTGTGGCTAACACCTTTTTATATTTCTCCCAATAGGATCAGACTTCTAATGAATCTGATATCAGATTGGGAGAAAGTTCTTACATCTCCTCTACCGGACACGAGCACAATATGTGTTCTGGTGTCCCTGTCTCCTGGAGAGTATGACGAGCAGACGATTAGATCTATCATGCCCTCCTCTCCCGGTCTAGTAACGTGGGTAGCTAGTAGGTCCTTGTCACAGGAAGCAGATGTCCCCTCTGAGGCCGTATCTCTGGCCTTACCCTATGAAAACGGTCCTATCCGCTTTCTGTTTAAAGCCAGGGAACTCTTTTCCCTATAAAGGCGGTTCTGTCCGCCTTCTGTTTGGATTTAGGGATCCCTTCCTAAGCACCTATTTGTTCGGGATGAATTAGCCCTTCCCCGTGAAACAGGCGCCGGTGACTTCAGGGGCACCTTTCGAAACGGATTCACCCGTTTCGGTCGGCGCACCTTGTCTGCTGTGACCTGAGTGGCACCTCTGAAACGGATTTATCCGTTTCGGTCAGCGCACCTTTTCACTTTTTTCCTATGAAAGCGGTTCTGTCTGCTTTCTGTTTGGAGCTAGGGAAGTATAGTCTGACAACCGTATCTGTGACAGTGCGGCGTCGGTAAGGGGAAGGAAGTTGTAAACCAAACATGGCGTACTTCATTCATAAAAAGCACAGCGGCGTGCGGATTTTCCAAAAGTTGAAAATGAAATAATGTGTACAGGGTGTCCCAAACTGGACGCGTTCTTATGGGAAAAACCCTTATTTGAAGGGATAGAAAAAAATTAACCAAGGTGTCCGGAGCTCAAATTTAATGAGAAAACTACTAGCGCTAACAAAACTCTTATCGTTTGGCCACTAGAGGGCGTTTCTCGAATTTCGTCGATTTTTTAAATGCCCCATACATTTCTTATTAATAAAGGTAATTAATTTTGATAAAAACTTTCTTAAGGCACTTTTTTTCGTAGAATTTATTGCGATGGACAGATTTTTTACAGGGCGTTTAGATTTTCGTGCACCACCCCAAAATCAATTTTTTTATATGGACCACCTTATATATTATAAGATTTTTAAAAAGCTGGTAAAATTTCCTAAATTTTGATGTATTACTTGTTATGTTTATCTTAAAAACCATTAGCAGTATTACGATTTAAAAATTAAAATAATGTGCCTACAGAAATCAACATTACCATGGCTAATAAAATGTCATAGGATGCTAACATGTTATGATTAAAGCCACATATTTAAAGTTGCTAGGTAAAAAAGCAGTAGGCCGTGCATATGATTTTTTTGTTTTGGGAATTGACAGTGGTACTTGATATTGTTAAATATTTTGGTATTTTTAGTAGAAAAAAAGTAATTTAAATAAGGTTTTTGAAAAGTGTTAAAAAATTTATGAAAATTTTGAAAAGTTCAACATGCTTGAATGTTACATAGAAAGGAACAAAAATGCTCAGGCGGCAAGAAACTTGTATTTTCAAAGATATCCCGAACGGCAGCAACCATCCAGGGATGTATTTGCTAAACTTGCCCATAATCTTCAAAATTTTGGCTCTTTTAACAAACCCAAAGCAAAGTATGCTCAAAATCAAGAAATTCAAAACGAAAATGAAGTAAAAACTCTAACCGTATTGGGCACTTTATATGAAAATAATGGTACAATTTCCACAAGAAAACTTGAAGCAGAAACTGGCATATCCAGAAACAAAAATCAAAGGATTTTGAAAAAAAAACCAAATTTAAGCCTTATCGAACCCGCAAAATCCATCATCTTCTCCCTGGGGATTTTGATCAAAGAACTCGTTTTTGTGAGTGGTTTTTAAATAAAATAAAATTGTATTTGGTCTGACGAGGCTTCGATTAGTTGTGCGGGCATATTTAATCGGTTTAATGATTACACTTGGTCCCAAGAAAATCCCCATGCGACTGTCCAAAACAGACAACAAGGAAGGTTTAGCTTCAATGTGTGGGTGGGAATTTTTAGAGGACAATTCATTGGACCCTACATTTATGATGAACCGCTGAATTCTAGACAATATTTGGATATTTTAAGGGACCAGGTTGAACCATTCTTGGAAGATATTCCCATAAATCTGATCTTCCAGCATGATGGTGCCCCTGCGCATTGTGCAAGGACCATAAACGATTACCTTAATGCTCAGTTTAGTAAAAATTGGATGGGAAATGAACATTTGTTAAGATAATTTTATTTTATTTTTGTTTATTTATTATCGTTAATTAAATTCCATAAAATTTTATACTGGGATTAGGTAGAGTTATGTTTTTTTGTTAATATGGTTGGTTTGTTGTTGATGTCGTTTGTGTTTTAGATAATTATTAATTTAATATATTAACTATGAGTAATCTTATCATAAAACTTTAGATCTGTTGTTTTAATCATAACATGTTAGCATCCTTTGTCATTTTATTAGTCATGGCAATGTTGATTTCTGTAGGCACATTATTTTAATTTTTAAATCGTAATACTGCTAATGGTTTTTAAGATAAACATAACAAGTAATACATCAAAATTTAGGAAATTTTACCAGCTTTTTAAAAATCTTATAATATATAGGGTGGTCCATATAAAAAAATTGATTTTGGGGTGGTGCACGAAAAGCTAAACGCCCAGTAAAAAATCTGCCTATCGCAATGAATTCTACGAAAAAAAGTGCCTCAAGAAAGTTTTTATCAAAATTAATTATCTTTATTAATAAGAAATGTATGGGGCATTTAAAAAATCGACGAAATTCGAGAAACGCCCTCTAGTGGCCAAATGATAAGAGATGGCAAAGTTTTGTTAGCGCCAGTAGTTTTCTCATTTAATTTGAGCTCCGGACACCTTGGTTAATTTTTTTCTATCCCTTCAAATAAGGGTTTTTCCCATAAGAACGCGTCCAGTTTGGGACACCCTGTACAGTATACATTTATGTTTTATTTAAAATATATTCTAAATGTATGGTCGTCACCAAAAATAAAGGCATTTAAAGACCATCAGTAACAATTTCACAAAATATTTTATGGAAAGTTAAAAATGCAGAAAAACGTTATCATCTAATCCGTTTTTTTTATTTGTTTACCTCTAAGATAGGCGGTATTTTTAATTTTTGGTAATAATTCAAAATGAGGAAAAAGTCGTTCTACATTCCCTGTAGTATTATCATTGCAATTTTTGATAAATGACAAAGAAATTTAAAAATAAAAATTTTCTAAGTAAGCATTACTATTACTATAATGTTAAATTTATCTACCCATGTCTCGTCCAAATAAATAATATTTCGCCCTTCTTGGCGATATTTTCTATTTCATGTTAAAATATTTGTACCTCCAATGTAATATAATTTGGACGCTCCATTAATTTTTTTTTTAAATTTTTAAATTTACGCCAAAA
>JAHBCN010020563.1:0-14966 GCA_019359885.1 Listronotus oregonensis
CCCGTATTTCTGCATTTTTATCTGCTTTAAATTGTTTTCGTTTAAAAATTGCTCTTTTAAGAGCAAGGAAACGTAAAAAAACCAATATAATTAAAAAATTAAAAAGAAAAAAAAAAAAACATGAAATATATTTTTAGTAGCTGATACTTTTAGGCAGAGTTAAATCAATAATTTTTAAAAAAAAATTTTTAAAGTGATAAAATAATGTGATTATTTATTAACTTTAACTTTTTTTGTTATTTAAAAATGAAAAAAAACTCGCGCTGTTAAAATTTTTCTGTTCATCTGAAATAAAAAAGGTTTTTTTGTTCGATTACCAATAAACCTGTAAAATAATAAAATAGTTATAATTTAAAATTTATATCGGCTGTTTAATCGAAGATTTAAATTTTTGACCATTTTTTCAACAGTTTTGACCCCCAAAAAATTATTTATTAACCCAATATTTTGAAATTTTTAGGTACATTCTTCCGATAGTACTAAAAAAAAAAAACCCTTAAAACTTTGAGATAATCAAGTTTAAAGATTCGTTACTCTCTTACTACCTAATTAGTGAACAATATTTTCATAAATATTAATTATTTCACTTCTTTCTTTTAATTTTTTTTTAACATATTACACATTTAAAATATAGAAAAAAGATTTTTGTATATTCTTAAAAAAGATTCGTTACCTCCATGTCTGTAAGTGACGGTATGCGGACAGTGTTTTTTTTGAAAATATATTCCCAAAATTTTAATTTTTTTTTTTTTCTTTTACAGTATATATTTTACCATATTATACATTTAAAAATAAAAACCCATTTATCAAAAATTCTAAATAAATATATAGATATCTCCCCCTTAAAAAAAAAAAAATATAAAAAAGTCCACTTGCAAGTCCAGCTATGGAAAATTAATTCTTTAATTCCTTCTGGAGAATGGGGTTGGCAAAAAGACAATTATTTAAAACAAGTAAAAATGACTAAACTAGCAGCTCGTGAAAACGTCTTAAAACTCATATTTACCTGCAAAAAGGTGCGGTTAGCATGTGGCGGCAGAAAGATCCCTTTGCTCCCGGTTCATTTTTGCAATGGAAGTGACCAAGATAATCACCCACCACTTGAAAAAGATAAAATCTCCGATTGGCAAAATATAAATAAGAATTAAATTTTCTATTTTTTGTTTTTGTGAGTAAAGCAGAAAATTTTTAACATTAAATAAAATATTTAAAAATTCTAATAAATAACTCTTCATGAAGTTTTATTTATTTAAATATTATTATATTTACTTAAAAATCTTATATTAAATAATATGTTTCCTAGAGTTAGTTGTTTAAATCCTTAATAAATATATAAATTCCTTATTTTTTTATGTATATATATTTTTTTGTCACTATTTTATAAAATCTTATAAAAATATAGTTTTCTACCGAGCTTTAAATTTATTGTTCCCTTCATTCGAAAATCAAGAAAAGCTTAAAATTAAATCTTAAATATTAAAAACAAATGGATTACCTTGGGTACAACGTGAGTATTAATTGAATTTTTGTTGCCCTAAGAACATCAAAATATTAATTAACTTCTAACGATTAATTAGCTACATGGATTACAATTTACCATGTTTTAACCTTCCTCCCACTTGTTACCGGCATTTTTTTCAAAACATGGAGCGAAAGAGAAAAAAAATTCTTTTGCAGGTTACTGCATGAAGAGATATATATATATATATATATATATATATATATATATATATATATATATATATATATTTTTTTTAAAATTAAAAAATTTATATATATATATATATATATATATATATATATATATATATATATATATATATATATATATTTTTTAAAAATATATATATATATATATATATATATATATATATATATATATATATATATATATATATATATATATATATATATATAAAAAAGAAAAATTTTTGGACTTGGCTCTCCAAAAAAAAATTATAATTACAGAGAATTTTTTTCCCAATCGCCTTAAATTCGGGGGTTTAAAAAGGATGAAACCTCGGGTTTGGCTAATGGCTATGTTTCACCCTTTTGGGGATGGTCACATTCGCTGTAAGACAAGACAGGACTGACGAAAGCTCTCCAAGCCTTTAAACAATCCAAAAATAGGGGAGATTTAAACGCTCTGGCGCCATCAGCAGACTAATTATTGCAACCAGCAAACTTTAATACGAAAAGATGTTCACAAAAAAAATTTAAAAAAAAGTTAAATAGTCCCCTTTTGGTGAGCATGGCTATGATATTCAAAAATCGCCAAACAACCCTTTCGACGGAAAAATGGCCCCCATTATTTCGGGTTTGTGAAATTCAAATGGTATTTTTTCATTCCACGTCAGGCGGTGCTGAACGAACTATCTATTTTTTTTTCAATTGAGAGCCATATGCCCAAGAGACTAATTTCTATATTGAATTATATAACAAGGCTTAAGAACATCTACCATTATAATATTATATTTGCAGTAGGGCAAAAATACTGCTTTTTAAGTTTTCACTTCTTTAGATTTAATAATGTCTGTAACTGACAAAATTCTCATTTGGTTTAAACCACAGGTTAACCAAAGAAGAGTGGTTTAAATTAAATTAAAAAAGGTTCATTTTACAAACCTGACCCCAATTTTCATTTTAAAACCACGTCTAACAAGCTATCCCTTTTTTAAAATGAATATCCCGAAACTTAAGTGTTTAAAAAAATCCGCAGTTGGCGAATCTAAAGCTTTACGCCGGGGGAACCGTCATTCCCCAAAAGGGCCCTTAATTTTATTCTTTTTTTTCCGATACCCCGAGTTTTTTTTCTCTTCCTTCGCCTTTGTAGGGTATTATAATACACCAACCGGACGCCCCGGGAAAAAAACTGAGTTCTTAATACTTTACCCTTTAAATTTTTCTTTTTTTTTTTTCTTTATTATTCTTTGTTTTATTTTTCTTTTTAAAGGGGCGGGTTAAAAACCTAATGTAGTGGTTTTTATACCAGCGACAAATAGTTATTTACATTACAAGATGCGAAATTTTTTTTTTGGTGTGAACACTTGAAATTTTTCGCATCGTGAAATTTATTTTTTTTTTCTGCTACTGTTCTATGTATCGCATAATTTAATAATCATTAACATCATTTTTAAAATAGAAATATCAGAGATTTTGAAATTTTCCCTTTTTTAAAAATTAATCCGCAACACATTTATTGTTTGACATTGTCTGTCATCAGCTCTTGTGAATTTTGAATTTTTTTTAAAATTTAAAATATAAATTTTTTCCCCCATTTTAAAATGTTAAATGAATATGAAAATGGCACCCAAAAAAGACATTTTATTTGGGGGGCCTCACTTCTGCCAGACAAATCTAAAGAGGGCCAAAACAAAATATAAATCGTTTTCTGAATGGCTTGCAAAAAAAAACGTGGGGCGGATTGACGAGAATGTGTTTTTGGCGTATTTTAAAAAAAAAAACCCGAGTCTTTATCACCACCAACCCTCTGGTCTGTATATTCCACTCTTTTTAAAAACAATTTCCAAACAAAAATCAAGATATTTCGGAGAAAAAAGAAACTAGTTGCTTTTATTAAAGGCGATGGTTATGAGGCAAAAAAGTCAAAAAATTTTAAAAAAAAAAAATCATAAAGTCTTTACTTGCCCTGATAGTAGCCATTATGGGAGTGGCTGGGGCATGCCCCCCCAAGAAATATACAGAATAAACAAAGTGATTAGAAATAAAAATGACGTGGCTATGGTAAAAATAAAGGGGAGTCTAAAAATAAAGTTAAAAAAACTTTGTAGTAACCAATTTTTAAAGGCTCAGTTCCTTATGTCAGATTTTTACAGGAATATATTAAGCTGCCCCCCAAAGGGGGAATGCTCTAGATAGCTTTTTTTATCGTTATGAAAGAGGTAAATATTTTAAAAAAAATAATTGGAAACCACACTATTTCAAATGTACCTAAAGAAATTGCGAAGTTTTTAAATTTTTGAAGACATCAGTAGATACACTGGCCATTCTTTTAGAAAAACCCCCCCAATACGTTCCTTCCCAATGCTTCGGATGTCGATATTTTGGTTTAAAAAAAGGCATGGGGTTAAAAGTCTTCTTCTGTTGGGGGGGGATTTTTCCGAATCCTATAGTAATAAAAAAAATTTTTTCAGAAAGATTTTCCCGAAATTCCCAATATTTTCTCTAATGAAGTAACGGGGGAAAAATATGAATAAACGTGTTAAAGGTGATAACGATCCCCAAAAAAAAATTTTTAAAAAACTGTTAATTCAAGTATTATTCCTCCAATTTCTTTTGCTAATTGCTCAAATTGCACAATTACTTTTAATGTTAATCCCAAAAACCCTTTTTTTTTAAAAAATTTTGTCAAAAAATTTGTAAATTTTTATAAATAAATCCAAAATTTCCCCCAACCCTTTTTTTTTTTTTTTCTCTTACTTTTTTGCCCAAAAGGGGCTAAAAATTTTCTTTCATACAACGTTTAAAAAAAAACCCGGTAACACAAAGGGTTTTTTTCGTTATCATTCGCGTTGCTAGGACCAAAAAAATTTTCTTATTTATATAGTAGTAGAAAAAATAAATGTTTTAAAAAAAAGAGGAAAGTGGATGTGGATGGTGGTGGAATATAAAAAAAATTGTTTAATATTAAAAAGTTTATTCCTTTATATATGCAGACTCGCGTTTTACGATCCTACTGTTAAATAGTTTAGGGTTAGCAATTAGAGAATGTCTATTGTAGTAGGCAAAAATTTTCAAGGTTTGTAGGAAATTTCTATTTGCTCTAAAAAGCTTTTTTTTTTTTTTGGGAAAATTTTTTGGGGAAAAAAAAAAAAAACTGTTTTTTTTTAATATAACTCGGTTTTTTTAATTTTAGGAAAAAAGCTATAAAACCAAAATTAATTGCCCAATAAAGCTTCGTAATTTTTGTCTTATGAAATTTGTTGTAGTTTTTTTAGTTTTTGAGATTTTGACGATTTAAAATTAAAATAAAAAACGCACATATCTCCAAAAAAAAAAAAAAAGGGTACGAAAAAAAAAAATTTTAAAAAAAAAAAATTTTTTTAAAAGGAAAAGGGTTAATATACACATTTTTAATCAAATAAGTAATAAAGGGTATATAAGGGGAAAAAAAAATTTTGGCCAAAAAAAATTTTTTTAATAACAATATTTTTCTTATACAAGTAAGTATACAAACTCCGATCCATCTTAAAAAATTTAAAATTTTAAAAAAAATTTTATTTAAATTTTAAAAAAAAAAAACCAATATACATGTGCCCCCCAAAGGGAATGAGGGGGGTGGTGGCACGGATATTTTATTTATATATTAAAAAAAAATTTAAATTGGTGCTTATACCTAGCAGGACTCTGAACATTTTTCGGGTCTCCTATACTCTATGTTAAGCTTGACATTTAAATATTTTTTTTTATCATTTTCATATTAAATTTTTTTATAAAGATGGTTACTAGTTTAGAAAAATCTCAAAAAAATTTTTTAAAAAAAATTTTTAACATTTATTTTTATTAGTTTGTTTAGCTCTAAATTTTTAAAACATTTCTTTTATTAAGCTATCTACTTTTTTCAGGTTTACAGTCATATAATACAAATATTAGCAACATGGGACATAGAGAAATGGCAAGCGTCCCGTCAGGTATATAGCACCACATATTTTTTTTCAGTTAAAACAATGTTTAAAATTTAATTTGATTATATTTTAAAGTAGTAAATAAACAGGTAAATACAATAATTTAAATCAGAAAGGCTTCAAGTCTAGAAAAAGTGGATAGCTTAATAAGAGAAATGTTTTAAAAGTTTAACGCAAAATAAACTATTAAATTTTTTTTATGTTAAAAATATGATTAAAATTTTCTTAAGATCATTTTAAACGAGTAATTGTCTTTATATATTATTAATATTATTATTTAAATTGATAATAAATATTTAAACGATGAGCTATAGCATATAGCCCACTAAGGACCTGAAAGTACCCAAAGCTGTAAATAAATCTGTACAGTTTTCATTTGTGGCGCAATTCTTAGGTCTTTGCTGATGCTTTCGAACAAGAAAAAGTTTATCACGATTCCGACGTGGAAACCCGCTCTCAAAGTCCCAAACATGAGTTTCCCGCAAATATTTTCCAAAATATGCGAATTAGAAAATTTTTATTTAGACAAAAAATGAAGATCACCTCGAAGTCTACCAAAATGATCCTTACCATTTTTTTCGCAACACCAATATTTTCCGCAAAAACGGCCGTCGAAAAATCCATAACATTCCACACTGGATAGATGCAGATGGGCAATCAATTTTTTATCAAAACGCACGAAAGATGGTGCAGGAAATTTTCTGGGATCATTGAACACTTGCTAAGGTCTCATTATAAAAAAGAAATATCAATAAATTAATGAGATACTCTCAAAATATTGTAAAAAAAAACTTTGACTGCTCTTTTTAATATTCTAGAAAAATCAGAATGGACCCAAACTCATATGAAATGATAGGTACGGGTTTTCCCATTCCGATAAACCTTGAATGATTAAAAAATGTACATTATTGCCTTATAATGGAACAATTCGTCCACCCGCTTATAAGTGAATCCATGAAGATAGCGGCATTCTAGAGTAAAGCGGCAGCTGAAATGAAGGGACTTTTGGGTCTCGTTATCTCAAAACTATCAATTTTTCCAAAATAATTATAAGGACCATTTTTGTAGATTACAAGCGGCAATTCATTTTTTGTCCTAACAAAAATTCTCCAATTTGCATATTTTGGCAGATATTAGCGGGAAACCCATTTTTCGGTCCTTGAGTGGCCATTTTTAGCCCTTTTCCACTGCTCGAAAGCATTCCCGAAGACCTAAGAATTGCGCCACAAGGAAAGACTGTACAGATTTATTTACAGCTTTGTCCCTTCATTTACAGGACTAATAGGAGATTGAGATATGTTAAGTGTCCTGCCAGGTATACAGTAAAAGCGCACCGTACTGCGAACATAGGAGGCTCCTGGATCATTTTGGATGTACCCAATTCTAAAATACCAATAATAATTTTGTGGCTTGCATTTTAATTTCTGTCTCGTTTCCTCACGTGGCCTGTTTTTGGTTGGGACTGGTGGGGAGTACGGTGATAAATTCGGAAGAGTTATCTGTCCAGTTTAGTTGTGTACTACGTTTTTATTTTCAGTAAGAATATGCAGTGTTTATAGGCAAGTAACAGGAGCTAGCTAGCATCAACCGTCTTCGATCGGATTTCTTATCAGCCATAAATTTAAAATTAGTTGCTTACGAGACCGCAACGTTTGCTACGGTTTTAAGAACCAAACAGTTTTTCCTAATAAAATAAAAGAATTTTCTCGAATAAATAATGGAACGTAGAAGATATTAAAAAAAAATAAATTAATGTGCATTCATAGAATAAAAAAAGAAAAAATCTTTCAAGTTATCGAAGATGCCTAAATAAAAACATACATTCCTGAGCCAAACAATAACCAAGATTATCATAAAAACGCCTTCTGACATTTGCTAGAATGTTAAGGGTAATAATCCTAAAAGAATTCTCAATTTGTAATTGCAATTCTTGTAGATTATTAGCCCTATTCTCCTGGAAACCATAAATTTGTGATTTTACGTAACCCCAGAGAAAAAAATCGTTGGGTGAGACCATGAAGAACAAAATGTTTCTTATAAAATTTTCATTGTTATTTTCCATTACAGTTTTACAAAATTGCATTCGTCTAAAATGATCATCAGGGAAAATTTAATGTGTTTTTCTTAGTTTGTAGGATCGGTATCCATTTTTTTTAAGCCAAAAATTTTTTTTTTTTTTCCACTTTTTTTTTTAAAAAACCCTTTTTGCTTCCAAAAATTTAACCTGTTTTTGGCCCAAAAAATTTTATTATTTAAATTTTTTTTTAAAAAATTGTTTTGAATTTTTCAAAAAAAAAAACAAAAATTTTTTGCCCAAAAACTTTTTTCCAAAAAAAATTTTCAAAAAAAAATTTCCCTTTGTTTTTGGTTTTTCTTTTGGTTGCCCACCTTTTTTTTTTATGTTTTTTTAAAGTTTTCTTTGGGAAAGTTAAACAAACCAAAAATTTTTTTTCCCAAAAAAAAGTTTTTAATGACTCGGTGAATAGTGAAAATTGTGGGGGAAGCCTGGTTGGAAATAAATTAATAAATAATTCCTCAATTCCCTATCAGGATTTCCACGGTGATACCATTTAATAATTTTAATTTTTTCTTCCAGTTCGTGAACATCCATTATTAATAATTATTATTTTATTAAAAAAAAATTTTTTTGGTCGCAAAAAATCGACACCGTACAACTATAGCTGTCGAGCGTTCGGGTAGTAAAGAATTATTTTAGGAATAAATGTATTGAATGGATCGCTTTGCCGGCCGACGCGCGTCTTATAAATTTGTTTGCCGAAAATTATTAATCCATAAGCAATGCGTGCGGCGTTTTGAGGCATCCAAAATCGTCCAGGATCGTCCTATGTTCGCAGTGCTCTCGCTTTACTGTATAAAAAACCCAGTTCCCTTGTTAGTTACATAATCTGCTATTAAATTTTGCCCCTTTCCCTTCTGTAATATCAAATCTTGAATTGAAATAAACATCCTATCGAAAAATTCAGGATTCCTCCATTTTCTTTTTATTTTTATAGAAAAAAATATATATCGATAACCTAATAAATACAGCGACAAAGTTCAGTAAAGGTAGCAGGTAAAAGTTTCTGTTTCTGTACCTGACAAACTCGAACAATATTAATTTACTTCGAAAAATATCGTATATACGAAAAAAATACCCACCTAAATATTTAATCTTTATAAATTGATTTACCAAATGATATAGAAGTCATAAAAAACCAATAAAAATGAAACAATAAAGCTTCAAAATGATAAAAATTTAAATTGGCATTTATTGTCAAAAAATGTATCTAAAAACATATTCTTTTTTCAATAACAAAAAACCCTTTAAGTATTTATTATTTTACAACATAAACATTTCACAAATAACACAATAAATGCCCCCTTTTTTACTATAAAAAACCAATTATACTTTTTTTTTAAAAATCCAAACAATTACACAACAAAAAAATCAATATTTAATTTTTATTACATCTGACATCGATTTGCTATGTTGGGGCTCCACCGGGTCTGGGAAAATCGAGGCGTGCCGTCAAAAATGTCACTCATGCAAATTTTATTTAGATTTTCTTTTTGTATTTTTAAAAATATGTTTGAAGGGGGCAACCCCTTTGTTTTGCTGCAAATTGACTTCAAAATTAAATTGGGTTTAAAACTAGGCAAATAAATCTTTTGGGTTTTTTTTGTAGTCTATGATATGAATTACAGATGATCTCTACCTAAGACCAAGACCCCTTTCGCTTGCAAGACCAAGACCAAGACCGGGATGCAAGACCAAACCAAGACCAAGACCGAGGGGCAAGACTACGCAAGACCAAGACCGACCTGCAAGACTCTTGCATTTTTTCATTTTTTTTTTTTAAATTAAATATTTAATTTTATATTCAATATACAGAGGTATTTCATACAGCATGAAAAAAAATGTTTTCAAACTCCCAAAAAGCATTTTTTTATAGTAACAGTTTTTTAAAAAAATTTAAAATTAAATATCACTTTGTTCTTTTAAAAAATTTCTAACAACGATAACAGTAAATATTTTAAAAATAATAAGATTGGGACTCAATGGTCCGGGACAAGATCGATTTCTCCAAAAAAACCGTTTACGACGAGAAAAATAGACAAAAGTTATAGAAGCTAAAAATAATTTCCCCATTCCAAAAAGTTTTTTTTTAGCTATTTATGATGCCACTTACAGGTGGTTTAAAAATTTCCAAAATCCAAAATAACATTTTTTTTGTCCACACTGTAAGAAGTGGCTAATTTTGCTCCTTAAAACTAAGATAAATGTAAAAGGATGGTTTAATAAAAAATATTTTTCTTGTCAAAAAAATTTTTTTATAAAGGGATTTTAATTTTACTTCCGTTTAGACAAAAAATAAAACAACCAAAAAGTATAATGAGAGTCATTTTTGAAAATTAAAATAATTTTAAAAGGATTTTTTTTAAAGAAATTTTTTTTCCCTATTTTTTAAAATTTTTGGTTAAAAGCTAAAAAAAAAAGTTTTCTCGGAGTGGTAATGAAAAAATTTTCATTTACGTTTTTTTAAATTTTTTTTTTAATTCACATTTTAAACGGGTTTCGGAGATATATTTGTCCAACTTGAGCCCCCTTTTTAATAATTAAAGTTTTTAAAATTTTATACAAGTTCCAAAAGTTTTTTTAAAAAAAAAGTTTATTTGAACTAAAAACCTCCTGAATAATTTTTTTTTTTTGAAACAATGTTTTAAAAAAAAATCTTTTAGGAATTTAATTGGGTTAAATTTAAAGTTTTTTTTTGCCCAATAACAGAGTTTTAAAAAATTTTTAATTTTTTTAAAAAAAATTTTTAATAAATTTTTAAAATGTTTCGTGAAATTAAAAATCTTAGCTGTGACAAATCGTACGATTTAAGTTATTTCCCTCAACTTGGCCCAGAATTTGTGCTGTTCGTAAGCAGCTATTATTAATAAACTGTCACTATATTAACTTGTTTCATTTTTAATTGATAACCGATTATTGAAAACCTAACTATTTTTTTTTAATTTACTTTTTCTGCTTGGCCCACTTTTGACCTGTCTAGACTAAACTGTTGTTTTAAATAAAAAAAATATAGTTAATGATGCAGACATATAGGTTTGTTCCAACAAGAAATCCGGTATCGTTTCGAAATCGTTTTTGAACTGTTTTTTGGTGCGCTTAGACGCATGCGCGGCCTTAAAATAGTTTCGTGACGGTACGAAAAGTACAAACGTTGGATCGCTTTGCGGTCGTTTTTGGGACTGTCAAATCAAAAGTTTTTGAATTTTTTGTTTTAAAAATATAACTCTACTTTTCTACTTATTATTTTTGTGATCAAAGTTAGCAAATATCACTCATAACATCGTCACTCATCTTTAAAGATACCTAATTAAATTTAATGATGTGCTTAGGAGGTGTAAAAATTAATGTTTTTGAATAATTAAACAAGCGAGGAAATAGAAAATGCTAAAGCACGATGCACGCTATTCGCTAAATAAGTAAAGTTATGCAAAAAAATTTAAAATTTAAAGGGTTAAAAAAATTTTTCACACAAAAAAAAGGTAAACATATGTGATCAAAGGGTTTTTTCATTATACGCATAAATTAAAAATTAAGTTAAGTTAAAAAGATAACCAATTTTTTAACCTTAACTTTTTTTTAATTTTTTAACCTTATCATAAAATGAAATAAACGTTTCCTTTTTAAAAAACTTTCACACAATAACATCATAAAATAGGCTTACAAGAAACTCGTCTTTTCCATGCGTTATAAAAAAATGTAACAAATTATATATTTTTTAGACAAATATTTATTTAAAAGTTAACAAATTACCCGGGCAGCTCCAGAGAGTGCACCAATAAAATAGAAATCACGAAAACCCTATTAACAGTGATTTGCCCTACGTATGCTAAATTTTATTGTTATTTTTAAACTGATTGGCATGTTTTCACAAATGTCTTAAATTTTTAATAACTTAATTTTTTTTAACTTAAATTAACTTAACTTTTTTGTAATCCTACCATAACATAAACATATGAAGATGAAATATAAACAATAAACATGAACAGTTTTTAAAAATCAAAAATCCCGTGCCAGATGTTCAATGCCAAGTCAACAGTTTTCAATTTAGGCCATGTATCAGAATTCCGTTCTAAAACCGTAACTAAACGATCCCAAGTTTTTTGGTACACAAACAGGATCGTCCGATAACCGCACGTCTCGTGGAACGCACTTTAATCACTGCGCATAGCGGGATCGTTCGGTGGGGTTTCGCCCGTGCTGGCAAACCTATATAAAAGTTATCTTACTCTTAAGTTTAAATAAGTGATACTGTGTTGCCAGATTTACCTTAAAAAAAAAAATTATTCTTTTTTTTACTGTATTATGATTTTTACATACATTATTTTAGATTCATCTTAATAGAAAAACACTAAGAAAGAAAAAATCATCTTTATTCTTAGAATTAAAGTAAAATAAGTACGTTAAAAGCTTGTAGAAAAAACTATCTACAAAATGCTGTTCTTTTTGAAATCTTCTGCATTTGGTTAAAGTGTATTATTATGAACATGTGCATTCTTATTTAAATTACTTCATTATTTATCTAATGGGGAAAATCAGCAAGTCTCTACCTGTCTGCCTGTCTCTACCTCTAAAGGAAAAGCCGAACTCTGTGCCAAACAATATGCTGCCAATTCTACCCCTCCTATTAATCTTTCTCTTCCAACAGTTGCCCCTGTTTCTCATAAAATGTACGATATCATTTTTAAGGTCAAACGGATCAAGCATATCCTTTCTTCTCTTAATACCAAAAAAATCGTCTGGGCTGGATGGCATATCAGCAATCGTCTTAAAAAATGTGATCTCCAGCTTGTTCCCATCCTAACTGGCCTTTTTCGAATCTCTTACGACACGGGCATTTTTCCGCAGAGCTGGAAAGCTGCACGTGTGCAACCGGTTCCCAATAAAGGATGCAAAACTGTCTCTTTAAACTATAGACCTATATCTCTCCTCTCAGTTGTTTGTAAGGTAATGGAAAAATTTATTAATTCTCAAATCTTAAAGTACTTGGAAAAAGATGAGATTTTACATGGCAGACAGTATGGATTCCGTCACAGAAGATCCTCAGCTGGTCTTCTTTCCTTTGTTTCACACAACTGGAACAAGTCCCTTGAGTTTCTTGGTGAATCCCAGATCGTTGCTTTTGACATATTAAAAAGCTTTCAATCAAGTCTGGCATGATGGGCTTCTTAACAAACTTTCTTCTTATGGTCTTCCACCTAAGCTTTGTTCTTGGCTCTCCAGTTTCTTTTCTGATCGACGTATATCAGTTATTGTGGATGGCCATTCTTTCAGCTTCTATCAAATTAATGCTGGGGTGCTCCAGGGCTCAGTACTGGCACCCACTTTGTTTCTTCTACACATCATCTTCTTTCTTCCAAATTAATCCCATTTATAGTTTTGCTGACGATAGTGATTGATTGATTGATTGATGAAATAAATACACAAGTTGAGGTTTTGTCCGCCTCGACACTGCAGCCTACAGGGCTTGTTGTATCTCTTGTGTATTTGTTTCAGTTAAGGTTTGACCCTTAGACAAGGTGTAGTAGACCTTTTTCTGTTATTTTCTGGTCTCCAGCCTCCTGGTGGTTAGTGCCACCATGAGGTTTTGATTTTTCTCCAGTATGTAAGTGCAGGGCACTCATATATGATGTGAGAGGCTGTCTTTTCCTCTTCGTCACATAGTCTGCATAGTTCTTCTCTATAGATGCCCATAGTGTGCATATGTTTTTTAGGCTGCAGTTCCGGTTATTAATCCTGTCACTATTCTAATCTGATTCCTATTTAGTTTTAGTAATTCCTTGTCAATGCTTTCGATGGTGAGTCACATTGATTTACTGTGATATTGCCTTGGAATGTGGTTCCAGTATGACTGATGTTGTGTTTGAATCCACCGAGTCATGTAGGGGCCCCGAACCGAGGCTTTTGGTATTCAAAAACAGGTTCAGGACCCACAAACAATGCTGAGGGGCCTTGCCTGGCCAGGGAATCTGCATTTTCATTGCCCTGTATTCCCCTGTGTCCTGCCACCCAGGAAAGTGTAACTTTGTTGTGGTTAGCCAGGTTTAGGAGGCATTGCTCTCACCACACTTTAAGACACCCACGGTACGTTAGTACTTATGATGTTCCGGATATCCGTTTTCATATCCGCGGATATCCGAGGGAGAAGAAAGACCCGTATCCGTATCTGTATCCGTTACTTTTCTCGCGGATCTTTTACGTATCTTTCACCTTATTAATTTTCAACTGATAGGATAAAATGCTATGGGTGATTAGGTAGAATTACAAAACTATTAAATTCCATTCAGAGTATATTGTACACTTCGCACATTCATCATTTATTATCTCAAAATAATTCCAAATTACACTAGAAAACTTCTTAGTAGACATTATTTTAACTCTTGTACCAAAATCATACACAAACCTTATCTACGCGACCCAGTGTCACACTAAACAATAAACAAAACAAAAGTAATACTCGCGTAATGCAAGTCGAAACATGTCCTGCCTGTTGTTCCGGCGGGCGTGACGTCAACTATCGTTTCAAGGTCTTGAGCGTTGACACTGATTGAGTAAGAAAATAAAGATCCGTATCCGTATCCGCGGATCTTAACAACAAAAAATCCCCTATTGGGACCCGTATCCGCGGATACATTTTTAAAAACCGGCACATTATTAATGGTACTTAGGCCTCAACCTTCGTGGACTATCCAAAAATAAAAAAATGCCAAAGACCAATTTTTAGTGCGAAACGTATTGAGAACTGTTTCTTTAAAATTCTTTAACAAAAGTATAACAATTAACATAAAAGGGAAAGTCAAAAATTACCCGTTTTCCCTTTAAAACAGTCCATGGTTAGAAAACGGTAATTGGCCCGCTTTAAATTTACCGTTTTTTAAAACGGGGCCCTTTTTTTCGAACCTTATTTTTTAAAATTTTTTTCCAAAATTTTAAGTATAAAAATTTTGATAACGGTTGGGAGGCTTTTTGAGGGGGCCATTTTGTTACTCTTAATTTCTCTGGGGTTGTGGAACAAGTATTTAAAAATTTTAAATTTAAAAATTTTCCAAAAAAAAAATAGTTGGAAAAAATGTATTTGCAAAACGTTATAAAAGGGGGAAAATAAAAAACCATTAAACTTAATCCCCCAACTTTAAAAATTCCCGTTTCGTAATACCTTAAATCAAAAGGCCCCTTTTTTCCCTCTAAAAAATTTTTTGTTCACAAACGTGCCGAAAACAATACCTTCCGCCCCTTTTGAGAAAAAT
>JAHBCN010020564.1:0-14944 GCA_019359885.1 Listronotus oregonensis
CAGAGATCACTTTCTGTTGAAGAGATAAAATTTTTATAAAAAAAGAAAACAAAGAAGGTAAAAAAATTTCGGGGGCCCCCCAGCATTAATTGGGTAGAAGCTGGAATATGACCTTACAATAACTGATATAATTCATTGGGGGGGAAACTAAAAAGGTCAAGAACAAATTTTTTTGTGGAACCCCCAAGGAAAAAAAATTTTGTTCAAAGTCATCATGCTAGACCGGTTTAAAAAATTTTGGGGAAGGGAAAAAAGCGGGGGATCTGGGTTCCCTTTTAAGAAACTAAAGGGGCCCCAGGGGAAAAAAAAGGAACAAGTTACTGTGGATCTTCAGAAAAAAACCATACTGTCTGCCATGTAAAATTTTTTTTTTTTTTTTTAAATAATTTGAGTTTTGGGGAAAAAAAATAATTTTTTTCATTCCCTTTAAAAAAAACCGGGGAAAAAAGGGTTAAAAAAATTCATTATGGAAAAAAAGGGGGACAGTTTTGCTTTTTTTCTTGAAATCGGGTTGCACAGGTGCAGCTTTCCAGCTCTACGAAAAAACCCCCTTTCAAAAAAAAACAGGCGGGGAAAAGGGGGCCCTTTTTGGAGAACAGATTTTTTTCAGGGGGATTGCTGGAACCCCTCAAGTCCAGACGATTTTTTTTAAAAAAAGAAAGAATAAACTTATTTTGTTTGTTTTTAAAAAAATTACCGGATTTTTTTATGAGGAACAGGAGCAACTTTTAAAAGAAAATATCAATAGGGGGGATCATGGGTAAATTAACAAAAAATTGTTTGGAAATTGCCCGGTTTTTGCTTTAGAGGGGAAAAAAAATGTTATCTTAAAAATTTAAATTATAAATTTCTTTTGAATATTTCGTGATAAAAAATATGTGTTCAAATTTTATCCTAGAGTATCAATATACATAAAAACCCCAAAAATTTTCCAAAAGCTAATCCTGTGTAGTGAGGGAAAAAAAGACCAAGACCAACAGGGGGAAATTTTGTTTTTTGGCCCTTGGTTTTGGGTTTTTTGGGGCTGTTTGGTCTTGGTCTTGCAACCCCAAAAAAAGGGGGATGGTTTTTGGCTTAAACCCCGGGGGTTTTGGGTTTGGGGCTTGGTCTTGCTGCAAAAAGTTTCGGTCTTGTTTTTTTTTGGAGTTTTTAATTTAAATAAGCAATTTTTAAAAAAATATTTTTTTTTAAACTTACAAATAAATGGGGGGAAATTTTTTAAAAATTTTTTTTTAAAAATTTTTTTTAAATCCCAATTTTTAATTCTGTAGTTTAAAAAATTTGATTAAATAGGATTTTTAAAAAAGTAGGGGTTTATTTATTTATAGCGCTTCATTTTAGTGAGGGGAAATATTTAAATTTTCTTTGAAGAAGCATAAAAATTAAAAAAATGAAAAATTCTGGGGGAAAAAAAAAACTTTTAATTTAACCAAAGAAAAATTTCCATGAAAATGGTTTTGATATGTAAACTTGGGGTTCCAATTTAAAAAAAAAAGGTATTTAGAAATTTTTTTAGTTCAAAAAAACTTTCTATGTTCAAATAAGTCAAACTTTTCCCCTTACAAAGTTTTACAAATTTTTTATAAAATTCTGCATATAAAAAGGTGGCTCGATGTGGGACAAAGATCGAAAAAATAAAACCGTTCATAATGATAAAAACTAATAAAAAAAAATTATAAAAATTTTAAAATTTTTTCCCCATTTCAAATTTTTTCCAAAAAAATCCACTACCACAAAAAAACTTTTTTTTTTATTTTTTAACCCCAAAATAAAAAAAAAAATTCTTTAAAAAAAAATCGTTCCCCCAAAATTTGCTGGAAATTCTTGAACTCCCCATATGGGTACAATGTCGACGTGGTGGTTTTTATTTTCTTTTTTAGTTTTAAAAAAGACGTCATCATTATATTTTTTGGATTTTTTTGATTTTCCCCTCAAAAAAGGAAGGGAAAAAAACCTTTTTTATAAACAGTATTTCTATAAAAAAATGACAAATTTTTTTTTTATTAAACCATCATTTTTCATTTGTATCTTAGTTAAAGGGGGGAAAATTTAAAGATGCCATTTTACAGTGTGGCAAAAAAATAATTTTTCCCTTTTTGGAAATTTTTTATCCAAAATGGGAAAATAATTTTTTTCTAATTTTTTTACTCTTATTTTTTTTCCCCCTTTTGTTTAAAGGTTTTAAAAGAGTTTGTTACCATTGGCCAATCTTATTAAAAAGTTCCCCAAAAAAAATAGCTATTATTTTTATTTTTTTTTGATGTTTCTGAATCGACTAGTTTTTTAGAAAATTTTTTAAAAAAAGAAATGATGGGGGAATTATTTTATTAAAAACCTGTTACTCAAAAATAATCGCCTTTTAGGCAGTTCTCCCCATTTTTCATGTCTGTATCAAATACCTTTTGTATATTAATATAAAAATTAAATATTATAAAAAAAAATTAAAAAAAATGCAAGAGTTTTGGGGGGTCGGTCTTGGTCTTGGTAGTCTTGACTCCTCGGTCTTGGTCTTGCATCCCCGGGCTTGGTTTGGGGTTTTAAAAACGAGAAAGGGGTTTTGGTCTTGGTCGTGAAAACCAAGCCCCCGCCCCAAAAAAAGACCGGTTTTTTGTCCCAAACCTGTGTTTATCAGTGAGATTTCTTTTTTTTAATATTTTTTTCCCTAACAGTTGTATATTTATCAATTTTGATTGAGATTGATTAATGATCTATTGTAAAATCTAAAAAAAATTTTATACAAACCTAAACCCCTAAAAGCCCCCGTATAAAAACCAAATTTTAAATGAATTATAGCTTTCTAAACACAATGCAAAACCCAAACGACCCCTTTAAAAATTAATTTTAAAAAGTCTTTAAAAAAAATTTTGTTACCCCCCAATAGAGTCATTACACCCAACTCCGCAGCGGGAATTATATTATTCAACGATACAGGAAAATTTTTTTTTTAAATGAACTTGCCCACAAAACAATCAAATTTAAAAATTTTTGACAATGGGTTATTAGGCGAATTGAAACATGATTTTTCAGTTCCGATTCAATAATGTTTCATTTTTTTTTGGCCCCCGTCAAACGAATGACTTTTATGGGGGGTCCAAATCTTGGGAAAAAAAATGTTTTTCCCCCGGCAATGATAATTGTTTTATGACAACCTTATTTTAAAAAGATTACTAAATAATTAAAAAATTTAAAAAATTTCAAAAAATAAAAAAAAAATCAGGCTTTATAGAACCCAACTAAAAATTAAAAAAATTTTTTTGGACAGTCCTTTTCTTAATGTTTAAAAAACCACGTGACCACGCGATTTTGGTTTAAAAAAAGGGGCCCCTGCTTGGTTTCTTTCCTATTTACAATGTTGCCACAATGGAAAAAAGTTCATAAATTTTTTCCCCCGACATTTTTTTTTCTGTAAAAACCCCAGTTTAAACTCCGAACAAAAAAAAAAATTTTTAAAACCCATTATTACTGATTATAATAACCCCTTTTAAATAAAAAACCAAAAAAATGGAATCAGTGGGTTTGGGGTGGTCCAAAGAAACACCCTTTTTTATGGGGAAAATATTAGTGTTGGCAACACAAAAAAGCTCTTTTTCGACAGTAGACTTATTGACACTACTGAAAAGACCATTGTTACAAAACGGTTTTGGGTTTTTTTGGATTTTTTTTTGGAAAAAAGTTTTATTTTTTTTGAACAAATTATTTTGGGGAAAACAATTTTTTAAAAACTTAAAACAGTTCTTTTCAGAACTTTTTTTAATTTCTATTTTAAAAAGGTAAGTGACATTTTTTTTTTGTTATTGAGGTTACGTAAATAAAACTGTTTTGTTTTTTTAGAAAATTTTAAAAAATGTGGACTGGGGAAAAAAGATGTTTATAATAATGGCATTTTTTGGGGGGAACTCTTGGATGGAACTTTAATTTCTCTCCAAAGTTGCATGGACCAATTTAGAAAAAGGTTTTCTCCCCAATCTTGTTAGTCAAACATTTCCCCATCACAGACATGTTTTTATCAAAGGGTTTTTGAAAAAATTGTTTTTTTTAAGGGCAAGTCCACTGGAAGGCCTACCGTGCTTAAAACCTTTTTTTGATATTTCTCGAATGGAGCACATTCCAAAAACGTGGGAGAAGTTGTTCCTAGCCCGGGGAAAAATACTTTTTTAAATAAAAATTGAAATTAATGTTTACAGTGCCATATTTTTTTTTTTTAGAAATGTTTTTCCAAAACCCAAAAATTAAAAAACATCCATATGGGGCACAGTATTGCAAGAATTCCTTTCACCAGTTTTAAAAGGGGGAGTTTTGTCAATGTTTTTATGAGATTTTAACAATGAATGGTGTTTTGGACCGTACTTTTTTTTTGATGAAGCGGGGGGTTTTTTTTCCCCCGGTTTTTTTACATTGTTTTATCTTAATTTTTTTTAAACTTTTTAAAATTCTTTTTTTTTTATGTAACTTAGGTGGGGAATTTATTAATAAAAAATAATTCTAAATTCTTTCCTCTTTTTTAATAAAAATAGTTTTTTTTTAAAAAAATATGAATAAACTGTGTAAACTAAGAGTTAATGTGACTTGAGTTTTCCTATTAAGTTTAAATTGACTTTTAAAGGGGTAAAAAATATATTAACGGATCTTCCAAAACCCCAAACCCGTCAAGAGAACATGGCACCAAAATAGGCCCAGGGATTTTTTTGGAAGATGGATTCAAAAACAGTTTCTTGCATTCGGTTTTTTAAACATATAAAAAAATTTTAAAAAAAATTTAATTAATGGGGGGAAAAAATAACTGCATTTTTTTATTAGGGAAAAAGCAGTTTCGAAGAAACTTTAAAGTTTTAACTTTAAAAAAATTAAACCAGGTAAAAAAGATGCAAAAAGGGTTGAATTTGTTACTGGGGGTTTTAGGTCGTTGAAACCATAGAATTAAACCCGGGGTTGGGGGCCAAAAAAGGTGTAAACGTCGTCTTTAAAATTTTTCAACCCCAAACCTGCTAATGTCGGTTCCGTAAACTTCACTTAGACCACGACACTTTTCCCTTGCGCACCAGGGCCCTGTGGGGGCCCCCTTCCAATCTCATAGTCAGCATTTTAACGACCTTTCCCCGAGTAACAATTTCTCATTTTTTTCATTTATCTAATTATACATTTTTTTTTAAATTCAAACCTTAAAAAATTAATTTAAAAAGATTTTTTTTAAGCAGAAATGCAGGTTTTCATTTTCCAAAAAATTTGATCACAAAATTTGTAGACGTTGATACGAATCGAATGCAAAAAAAATAAAATTAAATTAAATTTACTGCACAAAAAACCCCTTTTTCCTTTTCTAAATTTTTGTACTTAAATCTAGCAAATTAAATTATTGACAAACAAGAGACTCAAAACTAAATGCATACAAAAAATTATCCAAAAGGCCTAATAAAAAAAAGGGAACCTCTGAATAAAACCCCCAACATTTTTTGGTCACTGGTTTCAAACTTAAATGAAGACCCTGTATAGTTTTTGGAAAAGATAGGAATTCCAATAATAAAAATTTTAAATTTTAATTTTGGGATTTTTCGATAAGTACTGCCTTGAAGTTTGTTTAAAAAGGGACCCTTCGGCCCCGGTCCCGGCTAAAGGGGGCCAAACCCCTTTTTGCCCCCCATGAACTTGCAGATCGCCCACACCAAAATCCCTAAAAAAAACAAGAAAACAAATTGGTTCGGTGGAAAAAAAGGCCACCGTTGTTAAAATTAAAAAAAAAAATAAAATTATAATTTAAACAAATTTTTTTAAAAAATTTTGTTTTTTTAAATTTTTAAAAAAATTTTGAAAGTTTTTTTTCTGTTTATGACGTTTTGTCATAAATGATATAATTTTATTTGACTGGTATATTTTAATTTTCAAAAAAAAAAAAAAGGTTTTATGGTGTGTTAGTTGATTTTAGGTTTACCTGAAATTTTTTTTGCGTCAACCATGGTCCATGTAAAATTTTAAAATTTTAAAGATATTGATGCTACACATTTATCTTTACACACTGTCCCCCATTTTTAAAAAAATCGAAAAAAAATGTCCCAAAAATTGATACGGGAAAAAATTTTGAACCTTTTCCCTTTTTTAAAATATCAAAAAACAAATTAAAATTTTTAAAAAAAAAATAAGTGTTTTTTTAACTTTTTTATTTTTTAATATGTTTCCAAAAATTGACTAACCCCTTTTTTTTTACTTTTTCATATGATAATTTCCAAAAATTTTTTCTTAATTGGGGGGGGCAGGGGTTGGGGGTTTTGAAAACCTACACAAAAAAAAAAAGTAATTTGTTTTATTTGAAAATCGTTTTTTAAAATTCTATGCACCCAATTAAATTTAAAAATTTTAAGGACATAGTAGGCTGGGAAAAAAAAAAAAAAAAACTGCTATTTTTTACGGGGTTCCCTTTTAAACCCTTTTTAAACCCCAGTAACTTTTTATTAAAGTTTATAAAATTATTGCTTTTAGCTCATTGAGCTTAGATCAAAGTGTGGCAAAGTTTATAAAAAGTTGTGGGGGGTTTTCCTTTTTTTTAATTTTGGGGTCACGAAAATAATAGAAAGAAAGTGTCGCAACTTGTGGTGTAAAAAAACAAATAAATTCAAATTTTAAAAAAATTTATGGTAACAAAGAAACAAGTTTTTTTTAGTACGTTTGCTAACAAAATTTTTGATTTAAAATAGAGATACCCAACTTCGATTTTCATACCTGTAGGGTCGCTTTCGAAAATCGGGTATTTCAAGAGCCCCCCCTTCGACCCTAAATTAAAAAATAAAAAAAAAGAAACTCGAAACATAAAAATTTTGTAATTTTATTCCCCAATTTATTAGGGGGAAGGGTATCTCGGGAATAAAACCCCAAAAAAAAAAGTTTTTTTTTAAATGTTACCATGAAATCAAAAAGGGTGTTAGTCATAAATGCCCTTTTACAAAAACTTAAAATAAACCAAATGGATCAATTTATGAGAAAAAAAGAATTTAATCAATGCTCAAATATTCCTCCATTAACTGCCAGACAATAACCCAACGTTTAAAAAAATATCCTTACGTTGGCAAGTTGGTACATCGATATTCTGGCACATTGGGGAAATAGCATTCCTTAGGCTAAATTTTCATATTTTTTTTGGGGTAAAACCTTTTTTTAAATGTCCCCAAAAAAAAAAAAATCGTTTAAAGACCGGAACCTGAGGGGCCAAGATAGGTGGTTCGGCCTTGGTGTCGTTATTAAATGCGTTGTTCAAGTATTCGCGCAATTGGTACTGTGTGCTGGGCGCCATCCATTTGATCCAAACTTGTTTTTTTCGAGCGGTTGTTCAAAGCAGGCAAATTTTTCCCCCCAAAAAATTCCCGAAAGTACCCCCAAAAATTTTGGTAAGGAAAAAAAGGTAAAAAGGTTGGTGGCCGAAAATTCCCCAAAACATTATTTGTTTGGGATTTAGTCCTTGTCTCAAAAATCGTTTTGGTTTTCGTTACTCCAGTACCGGCAATTTTGAATTTGGGTTGTTGTTCAATGTCAAAGTGCATTCGTCAGTAAAAAAATTTTTTTTAAAAAACCCGTCATGTTTTCCTTCCATCATCTCAAAAAAAAATTCTTTTTTATTTTCTCCGTTCTTAATTCTTGGTGTCTTTCGTACTTGTAAGGTTTTTACATCTTTTAAAATTCGAGATTTTGGGTGTGGTTTTGTCCAGTTCCTCCAGTTGTCTCGTGCTAATTTTTCCTTTTCCCCCCCCTACAAAAGTATCACGTCTAAATCCCTCCGTTTTTAATTTTTCTCTGATTTTTTTTTTGAGTTGTTACAAATTTTATAAGAAGGGCTGGAAGGAAACAATTCCTTCTTATTAGAGAATATGCAAGAGAAACGAGACAAACTGTATATGAATACACAAAGTTTTTAAAATTTTTGGGAAAAAAAAAAATTATTAAGACCAGTTGTTTATCTGACTCAAGAACGAAACCCTAATAGAAAAAAAAAAAATAATCGCCCCAGAAATTGGGGAAGGGTGACGGTGGTCAGGGGGTTTTAAAATTGCTTTCGCTTTTTAGGAGAAGAAAATCTAACAACAAAAAAAGGGAAACAAGAACTACTTACGAACAGGAGGAAAAGTTTCCCCAAAAAATTCAAATTAACAAGGTCAAAAAAATAAACTATGTATTGTTCCGAAATTAAAAAAGTTATGACAACTTAAAATATCTGTTTAATTGGCGATAAACAAGATTTCATTTAAATTTGTATCCGACCAAAAAGTAACGCTGTTAAAATTAAGAAATGCAAACAGCAGCATCAACATTTCCATGTCCTTTTTTTTTTTTGTTTCCCTTAAACACCAAAATAATAATTTGGGGGGAGAAAATTAAAACGATTTGAAACCCTTTTTAAGGACTTGCGGTCAGCCACAAAAATTTTTTTGGATAAAAAAAAAAGTTGAAATTTTCCCCTTTAATGTGAGAATCAGCCAGTTGAACAAAAAAAAATTCAGGTCTCATAGGGAAAACTGAGGGAGCCCGGGGGCGTATCGGTGTTGTTCTAACGCTTCGTTTTTCAGTTTTTCCAAATTTTTTTGAAAAGATGAAAGATACGCCCCTTAAAAAAAATGTATGTTCCTGAGCTATTTCTTCGGGTTTTTTTAAAAACCATCTTTTTTAGAAGCCTTGCCCCCTTTTTTGGCCCCAAAAAAATTAAATTTTGGGGGCAAAAACATTTGAAGGTAATGCCTGTAGACAGTTTTTTTTTTTAAATGCCGATAAACTTTTGATTCTGATGTTTAAAAAGGTGTACACCCAATTCAAGTAACACCTTTAGGGGAAAACATTCAAAACGATAAAAAAAATTATCGGGTTGCTTTTCTAAAGTTTTAGTTAAAAAGAAGGATTTAAAAAAAAACATCAAACTTTTTTAAAAATATTTAAATCTACTGAAATATCAGAAACTCTTAAGATACATATACTGTTAAATTTTTTTGATAGAATGCCTGGTTTTTTTGCAAAATGAAAGGGGGTCTGGCCCCGGGTCTGAACAATCAGAATGAGGCAAAAATTTTACAATACCGGAAAAAGGAAAAAATTTTGGTTTAAAATGTGTTATTAAGTTTAGTTTAAGTCATTTGTGAATAAATTTTTATTGTTTTTTAATAAAATCAGTGAATTTATTTAAAGAGAGTTTGTAGTTATTTATAAATTTTAGAATCCTTTCCCCTTAAATTGAAATCAAATTTTTTTTTGTTTAAAAAAAAATTGTGTTAATCTATGTAGGTAAAATATTTTTTTTTAAAAATTTTTTAAAAAAAAAAAAAAAAAAAAAAAAAATTAAAAAAGCAAATTTTTTCCAGTTTTTTTGAAAAATGTTCAATTTTAAAAAAAACGATCAATTTTTTAATTTATTTTTGATTTTTTTAAAGGGGAAAAGGTTAAAATATTTAATTTCGGTAACTTTTTTGGCGACCTTTTCTTCCCTTTTTTGATATTGAGGGACAGTGTGTTTTTTAAAAAAATAAATGCTTTTCCTACTTTTTTTTTTTGAAGAATTTTTTTGCTAAAATGCTAGAAGCATTCCAATGAAACTTGGTTGTGGCTGTGTGCACGTAAAAATTTTGGGGAAATGAAGAGCCCTTTGTATTTCGTAAAAATTTTTTTTAAAAAAAACCCTAGCAGGGTTTCGGAAAAAACCATCATCAGTGTTTTTGGGTCGAAAACAGGACCGCAGCAAATTTGACCCAAAAAAAAATTTTTAGAGGCCAATTATCACATTTTAAAACCACTTTTAAAAAAAAAAAGAAAAAACATTAATATTTTTTATTTTTTTCCCTTTTAAAAAGGGTAAATTTTAAAAAAAATTTGTCTAAAAACTATCCCTTTTTTTGTGGAAAGACGAACATGTGTTTAAAAATTTTTTTTTTAAGATTTTAAAGTTTTTTTTAAAAAAAAAAATTTTTAACCCCTTTGTACATAAACTGTTCTGTCCATCACAACCAAACAGGTTACCCTTATCTGCCTTAGAAAAAGACAAGATTTTTTTTTTTTTTTTTCGATTTAAAATTTTTTTAAAATTTTAAAAAATTTAGTTTTGAGAAAGAGTGATTGTTTTTTTATGTTTTTTTAAATTGTTAATTAAATCTTACAAAAACTTTTTTTTATGGTAATCGGTGGAAATTTTTTTCGTGGGCACCCCGCCAAAGCACTAAAAAATCACTCAAAAGCCCCCGGGGCAATGATTTTTAAGCCCATCTTAAAAGGGGGGGCCCCTCTCCCCTTTAAAATATTCAGAAATTTTTAACCCCAAAAATAAATTTTAAAAATTTTTAAAAAATTTTAAATTTTTTTTAAAGGTTTTTTATTAAAGTTATTTTGTTGTTTGACTTTTCTAATTTTTTTTTTAATTTTTTGAATTTGGTCTTTTACGCCGTCAACTTCGTCAGAAAGGTTTTTAAAAAAATTTGTGATTTTCTTTTTCCACCAATGGCCATTTGATTATAAATTTGAATAAGTTTACAATTTAAAAAATCTATCCTAGCATAATGTTTAAAAATTTCTGTCTTAATTAATCTTATCTGATAATCACATGTTCGTCTTTCCAAAATGGTATATTTTTTTTGAAAATTTTTTTTTAAAATTTTCCCCTTTTTAAAAGGGGGAAAAAGTAAAAATTTAAATGTTATTTGACTTTTTTTTAAAAAATTTTAATAATGTGATATTTTTTAAGCCCTCCCAAATGTTTTGTTGGCTCAAATTTGCTGCGGCTCCTGCTTGGGCGAATAGCACTTTATGGTTTTTTCCCAAAGCGCCTTTTTAGGATTTTAATTAAAACCCCCCAAAACAAAGTCTCTTCATTTCCTAGAAGAAAAGTTTATTATGTGGTTGTTATCAAGGTGTTGACAAATTTTTTGGGGAAATTTGTGTTTTTTTTAAGTTTTTTATGTTCTTTTATGCCGTTTAGCTAATGGCTGGGGAAAAAAATTGCTATATAAAATGTATTACATTCCAAAAGGGAAAAGACATAATAAAAAAGGAAACCCATGGCCACCATTATTAAGCAATATTTTTATGGAAAATTTTTTAAACCCCAAATTTTTTTCAAAATTAGGGGTTTTAAAAATTTTTAATTTGGTGAAAATATATAGATGACATTTTTTTTATTCATTAACCAAAAAACATTGTCCAAAAAAATTTTTTTAAAAAATTTTTTAAACAAAAAACCCCCCATTATTTCACTTTAAAAAAAATAAAAAACCCTTTTGATTTTTACTAAAGAAATAAAAAAAATTTTTAAAAATTAAATTTCAGAAAACCTACACAAAAAAAAGATGTTTTAAAACGATACCCAAAAATGGTAAAAAAATTTTAAAAAAAATTTTTTTGGAGAATTAAAAAAAAATTTTTTCTGATCAAAAAAAAAAGGGAAAGAAAAAGAATTTTTTTAAAGATATTTTTTTTCAAAAAATTTTTCCCTTGATTTTATAAGTAAATTTTTTTTTAAAAAATTTAAAAAATTCAAAATTTAATTTAACGAACAGGTAAAAAATTTAAAATTCGTAAAATCTTTAAAACACAAAACACTATTCCAAAGTACCAAAATATAAAAAAAAAAAAGGTAATAAAACCCTTTGGGTTGTAATATATTTTATATGGGTTAAAACCCCTTCCAAACCTTAAAATTGGGTCCAATATATACACATATATATATATATATATATATATATATATATATATATATATATATATATATATATATATATATATATATATATAAAATTTTAACAATTTCCAAAGGTGTTGAAAAAAAAAACTTTTTTTTTTTTTTTTTATCGAAAAAAGCACTCTTAAAAAAAAATTGTTGCTATTTCTAAAAAAAAGATTGAGATAGAAACATTTAACATTTTTTTAGGGGGTTTTTCAAAAAAATTAAAAAAATTAAAATGGTAAAAGGGGGAAAGTGCATTTATTTGATAAGATATGGAAATAACTTACTAGGAAAAGTTGTTTAAAATTAAAAGGTAGTCTCTTATACCAATTTTTGAAAAAATCCGCCCACGTTTATTTATTGGTGATTAAATTCATTTTAATATAAATTTATAATTAAATTTTTTGCTGTTAAGTAAGCATTTAAAGCTGACGATACTGCGGCTAATGAATTATAAAAGCCAAGTGTCAATAAAGCTTGTCACTATCAACGCCTACTAGTACAAAAATTTTAAATTAGTTAATTGATAATGAAATTTTAATTACAAATAAATAAAAGTGGGCCGATTTTTTTGAAAATTAGTATTAGAGTCTACCTTTTATGTTTGAACAACTTTCTAATAAGTTTTTCAATTTTCTGGACACCCGTATAAAATATTTAAATGTTTTTTTCCCAATCTTACTCTAAAAGTAGCAAATTTTTATCCAAACACTTTTTCGATAAAATTAAAATAAAAAATTTTCTTACTCCCAAAACCCTTTTTATACCACCCGTTCCACGGAAAAGGTGTTGAATATAAAAAACTTTTTATTTTTAATTTTATCAAAAAAATACTCTTAAAAAATTTGCTACTTTTAAAGTAAGATTGGATAAAAACATTTAACAAATTTTATACGGTACTCAGAAAATTGAAAAAACTTTAAATGGTTCAAGAGTAAAGTGCACTTATTTGAGAAGATATGGAAATAAGTTACTAGGAAAAGTTGTTCAAAAGTAAAAGATAGTTTCTTATATCAATTTTCAAAAAATTGGCCTACTTTTTTTTAACTTGTGATAAAAAATTTTTTTAATATTAATTAACTAATTTCAAATTAACAACTTATTATTGTACTAGTAGGCGTTGATAGTGGCAAGCTTTATTGACACTTTGGCTTTTATAATTCATTAGCCGCAGTAACGTCACTTTAAATGCACTTAACAGCAAAAAATTTGACAAAATTGATATTAACAATTTTAATTGATAATAAAATAAATTTAATTACAAATAAATAAAAGTAGGCCGATTTTTTTTAAAAATTGGATAAGAACTACTTTTAATTTTGAACAACTTTCCTAGTAACTTATTTCCATATCTTATCAAATAAATGCACTTTACTCTTGTTACCATTTAAGTTTTTAAATTTTCTGGACACCCGATAAAATATGTTAAATGTTTTTATCCCAATCTTACTTAAAAGTAGCAAATTTTTTTTTCCCCTTTTTTCGATAAAATTAAAAATAAAAAGTTTTTCTTACTTAACACCTTTTCCGTGGACACACCAGTACGTCCACGGAAAAGGTGTTAATAGTAAAAACTTCTTTATTTGTAATTTTATCAAAAAAAACTACTCTTAAAAAAAAAATTTTCTAGTTTTTAAAGTAAGATTGGGATAAAAACATTTAACAAATTTTATACGCGGTACTCAGAAAATTGAATAAACTTTAAATGGTTCAAGAGTAAAGTGCATTTATTTGAGAAGATATGGAAATAAGTTACTAGGAAAAGTTGTTCAAAAGTAAAAGATAGTTTCTTATAACAATTTTCAAAAAATTGGCCTACTTTTATTAACTTGTAATAAAAATTATTTTAATATTAATTAGCTAATTTCAAATTAACAACTTATGTGTGTGATAAGCTTTATTGACACTTTGACTTTTATAATTCATTAGCGCAGTAACGTCAGCTTTAAATGCTTACTTAGCAAAAAAATTTGACAAAATTGATATTAACAATTTTTAAATTTATAATAAAATAAATTTAATTACAAATAAATAAAAGTTGCCGATTTTTTCAAAAAATTTGGGATAAGAGACTACCTTTTAATTTTGAACAACTTTTCCTAGTAACTTATTTCCATATCTTATCAAATAAATGCACTTTACTCTTGTACCATTTTAAGTTTTTTAAAATTTTTTGGAACCTCGTATAAAAGATGTTAAATGTTTTTATCCCAATCTTACTCTAGAAGTAGCAAAATTTTTTTTCAAGGTAGCTTTTTTCGATAAAATCAAAAATAAAAAAGTTTTGTCTCTTCAACACCTTTTCCTGGACATACTGTATATATATATATATATATATATATATATATTATATATATTATATATATATATAAAATATATATATATATATATATATATAATATATATATATGTATATATATATATATATATATATATATATATATATATATATATATATATATACTTATATATATATATATATATATATATATATATATATATATATATATATATATATTTTTTTTTTTTTGATGAAGTAGCTGAAAACGAAAAAATAGCTTTAAAGACAATGTCTATTACCGCAGTCTTGATATCACGATTTCTCAAAGCCAAGAAATATTTAAGACTCTTCAGATATTACACGATACATTTGACTTTTTAACTCCTGAAAATTTAATTAAGAACTCTAATGATCTCATAGTCTTAAAAACCACGAAATTAATCAAGAAAAATCGAACTGATTTAAGCAGCGATCTATGTAATCAATTGATCACTTTAAAACTATGTCTTAAATCAGAAATTGAGAAAATTTTGCTGACCTGATAATAATTAATTTTCTATAAGGTTATCAGAAATTATAACGGCTTGTATCTTGTTTTTAACTTTACCTGTTACCGTAGCAACGGCTGTATGAAAATTTTTCCAACTTAAAAATAATATAAAACTCTCTAAGAAGCTCAATGTCACAAAAAAATTTATCAAATTTGGCTCTTATAACAATTGAGAAAGATCAGGTTAACATACCTAAGTCATCTGAAAACTTAGAAAAGTTAATACAGATTATTTTTTTAATACTTACTGACTGTATACCTGTGCATTTATAAAAGAATATTTTTGAACCGTATTATGTGTCTCTTTCTTTGACGTATAAGAACCCTATAAAAATATATGAAACAAAATGCTAATTTATTTCTAAATTGTATTTATAGTTATATATAAAAATCCATACTGGGTTTTAATTTTCTATATCCAGCATAAAAAACATAA
>JAHBCN010020565.1:0-14947 GCA_019359885.1 Listronotus oregonensis
TTATACTCTTTTGGGAATAAGGTCGCTCCGTCTAACAAAAATATTGCCAATGGATTCCAAAACAATATGTTACCGCTATAGAAAAATCTTCTACCGTTTTAAAGTTAGACTTTGTTAATAATAACTTTAAGAGCGCTGTTAGAATATATTGGCAGTAGTCGATGAAATTCCTGTTATCCTAAACAGGACTCATCATACTAATACTGTAATATTTTAAATAGGAAAAAGTAAACAGAGTAAAAAAAGTTTTTCGCATTGCCTTTCCAAAGGCCTGTAGGAAATAAATTTTAGTGCCTAATTGCTACGAGTAGAAGCCCTAAAACTACCTAAAATTAATCTATCGGATAAGAAGCAAATATAAATGTATACGTATATTAAGAAAAAATTTCTTTTACCTGGAAATCCGTTTTTGTTAAACAAAATTGGTATGCAAATCTTATAATAGCCATGCAGAACAGCGTTTAAGCTCTCGGTAATGTGCCTATAATAATCTTATCAAAAAATATTCGTGTTTTGCCATTAAAGTAACATTATTTTAAGCCCAATTTAAGAATAAATTTCAAAATCATACATTTTTAAATGTATAACGGTATAAAATTTGTTTTTTAGCAACTATATAATAATAATTATATACCTAATAATTCGTAATTGGTATTTTAAATTTAATGTCTAAAGTGAAATGCCTGATATATAAATCCGATAAAAATAAAAAATAAATAAGAACCTAAGGTATTTTGCTATTTTGATTTTTTGATCCAACGCATCGTTCCTAACTTTTAGGTTTATGAACTTATTTATGTCTAGGTAAGGTTAAATGTATTAATACAATTTTCTTTTGTATAAAAAAAAGGTCATCTATAAAAAAAAAACAAACAAATCAAGTGTAGAGCAAGCAGCAAATTGTTTGGCAAGGAGTTTAGCTTTTTCTTTAAAAGTATATTCATCGCAGTCGGTGTAATGGCATAAGGGGTTATTGAATATGGTAGCAGGACATCATTTAGTTTTAATTAATTTTTTCAGACAGTTAAAAACCCCATTTTTACCAAGACAACGCTGGATCATATGTAAGCAGAGTAATCGTAGACTTCATTTATCAACAACACATTAAACGCTTGTCATGGTTTCTAAGGTCTCCTAAACTCTTTTTAAATTAAACCCAGGTCACACCTTACAGCATGCTTTTCGTACTCTGTCAGCATCCATTGAGGTTAGAGGTAGCAAGGAATGAGATGGCCACGATGATATTGACTACCTCATTGGATCAATGCCTGAACATTTCACTGAGTGTATAGAGTCTGGAAGGAATCGGCGCATGAGTACCGATATCTATGTCACCTAAGCTATGTTTTACGATAAAGTTAATATTTTTGGAGATACGCATTTTTAAAGGTTCAAAAAATCTCAAAGGGTACTTTTGACCCATAAAAAATATATATTAAAAAAATAAAAAAATATATAAATATTTTTTTTTTAATTCTTTATACAATAGTTAAAAACATCCTTAATTAAGATTTAAAAAAATTCATTGTTTATACCTGTTTTTTAATTATTTATTACGCGCGCTCACAAGTAAAATAAAGCTAGTTATTTAAATAAATAATGAGTAAAAAGGAAACTACTTATACAGATTACCATACAAAACCACATAGAACATAATATCTCAACCTCCACTGTATGGTACATTCCACAATAATTCGTTGATTTCTCGTTTAACCTGCTACTGTTAGTAGTAAAACTCAATAAACTTTGGGTACCCGCATGTAGGTCCAGAATTAAAGTTTCCTTTATTTATTATTGTACCTACTTTTTGGTATATTATGTAGGTTAAAGGCAAATTGCAGGTGTTCAATATTAAGCAGAGTCTTTTCATCTTAGTTCATCAGTCGTTTGTCAAGGTATTTTCGTGTGTGTTATTGAGCATCCAAAATAGCTAACCTAAACCAAAAATATATATACAACTAGATTAATCACTCTGGTAAAGCCCCCATATAACTCCTTGACTGTCTGGGTTCGAAGTATCGATACCAGACGGCGTTGGTGTAGAATTTCGTACTTCGACACATGGACGCTGCAAGCGCTAAAACCGCTATTCCGAAGCTTAGGAACCTACTTACTTTGAACAAAGAAATCGATGGCCGCTTAGTACTTAAAATGACCGTAAGATGGTGCAGACAGATTTAACAGGGACGTTTCATCAAAGTGCCAGTGCAGTACATTTTTAGCAAAACCCTTCACATATACCCGCCAGAGGCAGACTTGCTTTGCAGGAGAGAAAGACGTTGTCGGCACAACACAAATAATATACTAATATGCTTTTTATTTATTATTGTAAATGGGGTGTGTTAAAAAAACTATTATATAAGACATTTTTAAATAATACAGTAAAGTATTCATATATATATATATATATATATATATATATATATATATATATATATATATATATATATATATATATATATATATATATATATATATATATATATATATATATATATATATATATATATATATATATATATATATATATATATATATATATATATATATATATATATATATATATATATATATATATATATAAACATCTTTGAAATTAAATCTTTTTGTTTGTTAAAAAGGGGATAATAGTTTGAATAGCAAAACTGTTAATTATAAAGTTGTAATTACGGAAGTTGGTATCTAGATTTTTAATTTCCCCGCAAAATAGAAGACGTTAGCTAGAAGAAGATTTTACAAACGCTCCTCCCAAAAAAGCATAGGGGTGAGAGTTTGTGTCGGATGCCGCCATTTCTGGACTTAGGAAGTCTAAATATTCGTAGGTAGGCTATTAGGATTAAAATGATCTGTTTTAATATTTTTGGAAAAACACCTTTGGGAGAGGGTGAAGGGTTAAAATGGAAATAATAGTTTGCATAAAAATATGCTATCTTCGTCACAAAGGGCTGAACTCACGTATTCACAAGACCTGATCGACAGAGGCAAACGGGGCTAAGTTCCCCTTGGGCGGAGGGGTCAAAATGAGAATGATATGTATCAAAAAATTGTCATTTCTGAAGTTGTAAATATAGCAGATCGTAGTTAGGCTTCTGATTCCCAGAAAAATGGTAGACGTTAGCTAAGAAAGGATTTTACAAAAATTCTTGCCCTATAGGGTACAATGAGGGGTCAACGTTTCTATAAAACTTCGTCATAAAAGTATAAAAATTGGTATATAGACAATTGATTACGACTAAAATGACCTGTTTTAACACTTTTGTATTACATCCCTTGGGGTTAAAAAGGGGATAAAAATTTGTATATAATAATTGTCATTTTTGAAGTTCTAATAGGCAAGTTGATAATTAGGCTTCTAATTACCCAGAAAAATAGGAGATGATAGCTAGAAAGTATTTTATAAAACTCCTGCTCTTGACGGGTAGCATGGGGGATGTAAGTTTGTGTGAATGGAACTTCATCATTTCGGAGCTTAAAGTATAAAATTGGAATGATTTCGATTAAAAATGATCTGTTTTAAAAATTTTGAAATTAAAACCTTAGGAGGGGTGGGGTTAAAATGTGAATGAAAGTTTGTATATAAATATGATATTTTCGTAACTGGGGGCTAATCTCACGTATTTACAAAGCCTGATCGACAAAGGCGACCGGGGCTTAGTTTTAATATACATCTCGGATGAAAGCGAAATACTGAAACACTTTTAATTTTTAATTGTTTATTTAAAACAGAGGTTCTCTAACTTATTTCGTCTAACGCCCACTTTGAAAATCAATTATTTTGTAGTGCCCCAATTTTTTTTCACCTTAAAAATCCCAATAAGATATTAGTCTCGCCTGAAGTTTAATTAAACCTATATTCTAAACGAGACTTTTCTTACCAGACAGAGCAGTAATAATGCAACCTTACAATATTAGGAGTAACTTTAATTCAAAATAAACAATATTCAACATTGAGCAATAATAGTACAACTTTACAATATTAAGAGTATCGGGGTAGCGGGCGGAGTGGCGGGAGAGCAAGCGAGAGCGATGCGTGCGAGCGGCGGAACGTCACGTCAGTCGCTGGTCGGTCGCGAGCCGCGGTTGTGTATTTGGGATTTGTCCCTTCCTGCACCTGCACTCCGCAAACACAGACCGCACGAACGTTGACGGACTATTGATAATACAGGATTGCACAAATGAATGTGTGAATTATATTTGAACCTTTTAATTTCAATATATTTGTTCTTTATTTTTACTGGATTAGGTTAAGCCACAACCAAAAATATATATACAACACATTTTTGCCACAACAATAAATATACCTATTTTTATACACTTGTCTTCGAAGGTGGAGACCTCACCTGCGACACTTAAAGACATGAATACTTTTTAGTGTTTGATACCTATTACTAAATATTTTAAGATATAAATAGCGCTTTGAACGCATTAAATATTTTATATATTTTTAGTTTAGATTTATACAATAAAATAGAATATAAATATGAACTAATAAATGGATGTTGTGTAGTATTTAGAAGGATTTTAATTTCAGTGAATTTTAAAATATGAAATAGGTGAAGTTACAAATCACCCATCGCCCCTTTAAATCACATCAGCGCCCCCCATTTTTTCTGGACCCCTTACCGCCCCCCCTCATAGCATTCAGCGCCCACAAGGGGGCGTTATCGCCCACTTTGAGAAAGACTGATTTAAAACATAAAATACTACAATCTGTTCATTTCCGTTTGACAAAAATTCATTAAGAAAAAATGTTTTGCATTGGTTCAAGAAGTCGGTAATTATGATTATAACTTACGAGGTGTTTTTCTCAAACGATAATGAGCAGTTTTTGGAGTTTCAACCTGTTTTTTTGCTAAATGTATATTTTATTTTGAGGTTATTGCGATGGATTTTAAAGATATAATTAACCTTTTCATTTATTATATTGCATATTTATTTGACAATAAACCACTTTATTTTCAATCGGAATACAGAAACGCGATGGATTTTTTTTGCTCTGAATGAACTCGTCAACCCTTGTGTCGTCACATGTTTTTTTGGTCTGACGACAAATTTAAAGGGCCTGAACTTAAAATGATAATTACGCCAAAACTTTTTTTTTGTTCGAGAAAAGATTGAATGATGTTTTTTTTAGTAAGTAAAATACATTTTATGCACGCCTGAAAAAACTTTAGAAATCCTGGACATTTGGGTACAATTTTATTTTTTTTCTAGACACCCCTTAAAAAAACTATTTACAATAAAAATATTACTATCATTTACGCAATTTTTTTACAGCTGTTATCTGGTTTTACAAATTGGGCACTTAAAACCCAAAACTATTTATTAGTTGGAATTTAAAAGTAAACTAATCAGTTTTAATTTAAACAAATATGTATTTCTTTTTCAACAGAAATTTGCTACAGTTTTATTGATTATCTTTCAATGGATCTTTTGACACGAAAAAGTGTTCGGGTTTTACCCAGACATTTTTTTAAACTTCTCTCAGACGTTCCCCGGATATTCTTTAAAGTAGAACAAATCCGGCGACACCCGAATTTGTCTTACCGCTAATCAGAAATCGCAGTAATTAAAAAAAAATAAGTACGTTGATTAGGCCAAGAGTGCTAACTGCATAACATAAATAAAATCTTTAAGGCTCATCAACGCCCCATATACGGATCATTGGCGCCCTTTTAGTTCTAAATAAAATCTTTTTTTTTACAACCCTTGTACCTTTGCTATATTTAAATTGGCAAAATTGTTTGCTATTGCATGCGCCTATACACAAAGACTTTGCCGCGTATTTTCCAGTAAAATTGTCGGAAGGCGTTTGTAACGCAAAAAAAGTGCCGCAAAGTGTGAGATAATTTATGGTATATAAAATAGTTTTTAGTACGTAAACTTTTTCGTCGGTATAAGTATCTCTAAATGTTAGTATTTAGACAAAATATTTAATAAGTGTGCAGGTTTACGGGTATTGGTGTACTGAATTTTAAGTTAGTGTTGATTTGTGTTACGGTGTTGCAATTTAATTAGTTTTAAAAATGAGTTTTGGTAAGTATCTAAATATGGGTATAATAATAGACTATTGTAGTAATAAATCATACCAACAACAGTTCTGTAAACTAAGGGCCAAGTTCTTAATCCAAAAATTGCGGCCGCATAAAGTTCTAAGATCTTATATAAGACCAAGTTCTTTTTGACTTGGCAAGTTTTTTACGGATCTGTCTGTGTATTTATATTAATGATTGTTTCTTTTAATTAATAGAGGAGATTTTTTTTATTTGTGCTCAAAGTTTATTGCAAGAAAATCATGCTGAAACAGAGATTTATATTAAAATTAAAGTTTCTAGACTTGAAGCCTTTTAGCAAGTAATATTTACATTTTTTTTTACTTATTCTTATATTTACTGCGGGCAAAAATGTATATCTGCGGCACTGCGGGTTAAAAGTTACCAACGGTTTTATTAAGGATTTATAAATTAGTATTACTCAAACAATAATTGACAATTATTTGGACAATTGCTACTTTTAAACTTCTTTTTTAAATTTTGGGTAGAATTAACGATACCTTAAATACTATATCTACAGTGTGTCTACTTAAGTTGGAACCATATAAAAAACTTTTTATAATTAAGATTACGAAGTTATTCTTTATAAAAAGTTCTGCATGGCCCGAAACCTAAAATGCAACCATTAGATATCATTTTTTAAGCCGTATACGAAGTTTGTCAAAAAATATGAATTTTACTGAAGAGCAAAGTGCCTTTATTACTTACAATACAAAAGAATGTTATAAAGTAAAGTTATTTTAAATTAAAAGTTATATTCAAATATGCAATTACAGCTATTTAGCATGAAAATTTAGGATTGGTGATTATTTACTAATAATTTTTGTATGTTTTCTTCACGATTTAGTAAATTTGCCATTTTTAATGTCATTTTACAAATACGAACTCATTCTGACACACAATGTCAAATATTTCATGTCAGTGCATCCTAGATTACATTGTATAAATTGTATCGAACCAGAACAATTAATACGAAATTATTAGTAAATAATTACCAATCCTTAATTTTGATGCCTAATAGCTGTAATTGCATATTTGTTTATAACTTTTAATTCAAAATACTTTACCCTTTGACATTCTTCATTATTGTAAAAAATAAAGGTACCTTACTCCTCAGTAAAATTAAGATTTTTTGACAAACCTCGTGTACGGATTATACAAACTTTAACCAAACTCCTTGCCCCCCAAGGGACGTAATTACAAAAGGTTAAAACAGATAATTTTTAATCGTAATTAATAGCCTATATAACAATTTTCGTACTTCTAAGTCCAGAAATAACAAAGTTCGAATTAAACTTTCCTCCTCCATTCCCTTTGGGGGAAAGTTTTCTAAAATACTTACTAGCTGACGTCTTCTATTTTTCTGCGTAATTAGAAACATAATTACCAACTGTCACATTTACAACTTTAAAAATGACAATTTTTCTTTATAAACTTTTACCCTCTCTAAATGTTAAAACAAATAATTTGTAATCGTAATTAATAACCTACATAACGATTTTTATACTTTTGAATCTAGAAATGACGAAATTCCACAAAAACTTTTACCCTCCCCCATTCTTTTGGGAGGGAAGTTTCCTAAAATCTTTCAGCTAACGTCATATCTTTTGGGTAATCAAATTCTAATTACCAACTTTATTACCATTTTTACAACTTTAAACATGATAATGTTTCGGTACATATAACTTTCATCCCCATTTTAACCTTCTCAACAGATGTAATTTAAAAAATATTAAAAACATATTATTTCTAATCATAATCAAAAGCCAAAATACCAATTTTCATATTTCTAAGTCTAGAAATATTGAAGTTTAATACAAACTTTTACCCCCTATTTTTCTTCTTTAGGGGGTCGTTTTCTAAAATTCTTTCCTAGCCTCTGTTCATCAGGGATAATGTAGAATTCTAATAATAAAATATTTTTTAAAACGGTCATGTTAGTATATAATATATTTAGTCAGATTTATTTCGTTAAATTAGATTAATATTAGCAAGCGCCATTTCTAATGACTAATTAACTAAAATAATCGTTTCTTATTCTTAATGTAATCGTATCTTATTTTTAAATTGATGTTTTCGACCTAATATTCTTTACTTTGTAACACATACGAGTTGTTGATTTTAAATTAATAAACCGAAGGTATTTATTTTTACGCCGCCACTGTATATTAACTACACACTTTGTAAAATCGTGGCCTAGCGGATTCTGTATAATTTTTGTTCGCGTCCTACAGATATCGTTTTAACTTGGCAAATAGTTTAATATTTTATAGAGGCAGCACCTCCTTGACGATCGATGGTTGGACGATGCTATGATGCCAAAACAATCGTTTTCCACGTGTTTTACAGATTGTACAAAATGGATAAAATGGCTATAGTGTGGAAAATACTTTGGCAATTGCAGATTTAAAAAAAAAATTTGCAATTTTAAAATCTAAATAATTTATCAAGCTGTGAGGCTCAGTGAACTGTAATATATGGGAAAAATAATAATATATAATAAAATATTTTATATTTATCATTTAAAGACTATGGACTTTGAAATATGGCAGCAAGGCGTCTGCGGCATATTACAAAGGAAGACACACAAATCTGGCCGGTGATACATCTAGTTGTATATATATTTTTGCCTAAACTATTGATATTAGTAGGTAATCACGACCTGTACCCTTTTAAAAAGTGCGGTGTCTACACAATAGATATTTGTCAGACAACTTAATTTAACAGCTGGGTTTTTTATTGAGGGTTGTTATTTAAGTTTTATTGCGGTCGAAAAATAAACGAATTGTTATGGAATGTACCGTAACAAGTTTGTCTTACTACTATGCAGGGTGTCCCAGATGTGAACCTCATCATTGGGATCTCGGAAACTTGAAAAGATACGATGTCGGTTAAATAAAGGCAAAGTTGCCCAATTTGATGCTCATCAAAATGAGACCTCAAAAGTTTTAAAATTTCGAATAGCTTCGAAGACTTTTGGAAAAAACCGAACATTTCCAATTTCATTTTCATTCTTTAATGACTCTATTTAAATAGATATCAAAAAATAATTTTTTCATTTTTATTACTACTTTTTTTGTTCTACAAGACAGTAATATTAGATTTACACACCGACATTTCGTCTTTGAGCTGCCATCATCAACTTTGTTTTTGTAAATACGTCCCTTATTAACTCTTGTATAAAGAATGAAAAAAAAATGTTTTTTATATTTTATTCTATTTTTTAATTTATTTTTTAGGGGTCAAAAGTACTCAAATTTGAGATTTTTTAAACCTTTAAAAATGCATATCTTAAAAAATATTAATTTTATCGTAAAAAGTCATGGGATCTTTTTAAATTGTATTTCAATAAAGAATGTAAAAAAATTGTTCGATTAGAAAATAACAATTCCCTGCAATTGTTTAAACAATTTTGGTTTAAACCATATGGCACCAGGTTCCTCCATGGCCACATGCATTTATATCATCAGTAGGGAAATTTAAAGAGGATCGCTTAAAAAATTGAGGTGAATTAGTTTGCGGTACTCATGCGCCGATTCCTCCCAGACTAATAAAAATTAAAAGTGTTAACTCTTAATATAAAACTTAATTATGGTATTGATTATACGAAATGGTGTGTTTTTATTAAAAAATAGTTAGCGGGTAAACTAGATAGAAGCCAACTTTTTATAAAAAATATTTTAATAAAAATCGTTTTATTACAATGCAAAACAGTTGTTTACATTCACTTTTATTAGCTCATATTGTCTTTATTTAAATAAAAATGAGTTTTTGTTGTGTGTTTTTAATGAGAAAATAAAACTAAAAAGAAGCTTTTAAACACAGTATGCAAATTGCCTTTTGATAATATTCGGGTTTCTCTTTTATAGGATGGCTGCGCTTTTTTCTTTTTTAAATATTTTTCTTTTATAGTTAATATAATCTAGGTAGTAAAAGTGTGTTTTTAAAGTCAGGTTAACTGGGTTCGCATTTTATGGCAAAATGGATTTAAAATAAATAAAATAAAATAAATACAGCTATTATAATTCAAAAATGGAAATATATATATATATATATATATATATATATATATATATATATATATATATATATATATATATATATATATATATATATATATATATATATATATATATATATATATATATATATATATATATATATATATATATATATATATATATATATATATATATAGTTATATATATACCGTGTTTAAAATTAAGTCGGCACTACCGCTAACTTTTTTATTATAAGAGATAGAAGTTAGGTTAAATTAGCAAAGTTGTGTACATTTTTACGCTGATTACAATAACGATAACAAAAAACAAATGAACATCAGATGTACGAGTTATTCACAAAAATATACTTTTTTTAAATGCAACACCCTGTATTTGTTACGTTAATTCGAAAGAGAATGTAATTTTCTATATAATTAGTTATTTACATTTTTCTCCTAAAATGAATAATAGCGTAGTTATTTCAAGTTAAATGTATTTTTCTATAACTGGACGCAGGCAGCCATAGAATTTTTATATCGCATTTTTTGTACAAATTATTTTTTTAAATTTATTTTTGTACAAATTATTATATCAAAGATAACATGTGTATCCGCCATGATGTTTTAGTGACAACTAGTAAATCGTAAGGCAACAGTTCATTTGTGCGAGTGTGGTTTCAAATGCTGTCATTTGGAGAAGTTTGATATGATAGAGTGCTACATAATTTGCCAAAAAAAATAGCATCAGGCTTTAGAGTGAAACTATTTCCAGAAAGAAATATGCCAAACAAAATATATTTTTTACTCCTTTATCAAAAGTTTTAATCAAACAAAAGTGTTTCTTAAGCGTAGAAATTAGAAAACCTTTATAATTAATCAACAAACAGAAATTAATGTTTTGGCATATTTAAAAGTTTATCGTGAAAACTTCACAAGAAACTTAGGTCAGATCTTGATCTATGCTAAGGAACCATTAATAAAATAAAAAAAAACCATAATTATGTACCCCACAAATACAGACCCACACAAACTTTGTTGCCAGGTGATTACAAAAGGCGTATAAACTTTAGCCAATGGTTTGTAAATGCAGCTATAGAAAATCCAAACTTTTTACGATTAATTATTTGAGGCAATGTTATCAACTTTAGTAATAGAGGCATCTTTAACCGAAAGAACCAACTTAATTGGAGCATTGCAATCTCCTGCGCCATTATCCTTTCAATCCACAAAGGTGTTTTTGCTTAAACGTATGGTGCTGCCTCATTGGATCAAAAATTGTTGGACCTGTGTTTTATAAAGGATCTTTAACAGGCAAACTATATATGAAATTACTAAGAAATGTGTTGAAGGATTTTTGGGATGATGCCAATATAGCTATTATTAGCATAATGTATTTTATTAATGTTACTTAGTTATGCGTTATTATTAAAACAAGCTAAAACTACGATGTTTATTATTTACCCAAGTAATTAGAAGGTTTGACAAATTATATCATTTATGGCGGACTTTATTTAAATTTGGTTTCTGTCATGGCGTACTACAATATAATTTTTACAAAAAATGCGATTTCAAGAATTCCATGGGTGCCTGCGTCCAGTTACGGAAAATGAATTTAAATTGAAATAACTCCGCTATTTATCATTTAAAAAAAAATGTTAATAACTAATTGTATAGAAAATTACATTCTCTATCGAATTAACGTAACAAATACAGGGTGTTGCATTAAAAAAAGTATGTTTTTGTGAATAACTCGTAAATCTGATGTGTATTTGTTTTTCTATTATCGTCATTATAATCAGCATAAAAATGTACACAACTTTTATAATATATATATATATATATATATATATATATATATATATATATATATATATATATATATATATATATATATATATATTTTATATATATAAAATATATAATATATATATAAAAGAAGTCGTGAAGTGGCCCCATTTATTGCTTTAAATATTCAAATTCGAAAAAAATGTTTTATACAAAAAATATTTTGGTTTTGGGTAGCTCTATATTTTGGAACCACGTTATGTAAATAAGGTGTTAAAACCCGTACAAGGACAAACTTAATTTTTTAAATGACTCCCTATATTTTTTGTTACATTTTTGTTTTCTACATAAAATTCTGGATATTTTTTATCTGACATATCATATCCCTATATTCAATTGTTTACGAGATATTCTCATTTAAATACAAATTTAGAATAAAAAAATCTGCTTATCTCTCAATGTTGTTTTACGTTTCTATGGTTTTAGTAGAGTGACAAAACAGCCATAGTAATAATTAATAAGTAATTAGATATCACATGATGAGTAGAAATAGGTAAAACCTTAAACAAGAAAAAAACGATTAAAACAATTTTTTTCAGATTAATAAAATTGTCATTATGACATTTTTATTAATCTCTATAGCATATATGGTTATTATGCAACTCTCAAAAAACCGCTGAAACCATAGAAACGTTAAACAACATTAAAAGATGAGCGGATTTTTTCCTTCTAAATTTGTATTTAAATGCGAATATCTCGTAAACAGTTGAATATAGGGATATGATATGCTGAATAAAAAATATATGGAATTTTATGCAGATAACAAAAATGTAACAAAAAATATGGGGAGTCATTTAAAAAAATGAACTTTGTTCTTGTACGGACTTTTTGATGCACCCTGTATACATAACGTTGTTTACAAAATATAGAGTAGCAAAAACCAAAATATTTTTGTATAAAACATTTTTTCCAAATTTGAATATTTAAAAATAAACAGGGGGTCTCATCACAGACTTACTTATATTATATATATATATATATATATATATATATATATATATATATATATATATATATATATATATATATATATATTATATATATTTGCATCCAAATATACTCGGGTTCAAATTACGTCTTTTCCCAATAATTTGTTCCCATTTTGTTAAATGGTAATTTTTTTAAATAAAAGTATTTATTTAACTATAAATTATTTTACTTTATTTATTTATTTACTATGACCGAAATTATCCTTGAAAACTTATTCGAAGTGCGTTACCCGTTATGTCGTCCGCGTGTGATCCCTGTCCCCTGTGTTGCCAGAATGGTATATTTGTCCACTTTATAACTGGACTAAAAATTTGCCTATTTGAACAGTAGTTTTTATTTTAATTTGACCAATTACAACCAAATTATAAGTTCTAAAACAAAGTAACAATCTATAGCCATATATATGATGCATAAAAAATTAATTATTTGTATTATATTACATGTTAAGTTAAATAACTTCATAATACTACAGGAAACGAACAATTTTGCCACGAAATTTCAAAATGCATAGAATGACTTGAAATTTTAACACTAGGTAGGGAATAGTCCAAGGATCAAAATCTATATCATGCCGAAGGGTGCCTTTACCTTGGGGGTGGTTGCCAAACCATCTCGGCGGTGGAAATTTTTTAATATATTTTGATCAAATAAATCGATAGAAAAATGATTTTTAAGCACAAAATGTTTTATGCGTTTTTTTTTGTCAAATGCATACTTTTTGAGTTATTAGCGATCGAAAGTCGGCGTTTTTCGTCGATAAAATCAACGTTTTTAATCGGTTTTTTGCAAATAACTCGATAAGTATGCATTTTATTAAGAAACCTGTATTTAACAAAATAAAAGCTCTAAAAAATCGAATAAAATGGTTTATTTTGTTATTGCTGTGGGACCAATACAAACCAACTTGAGGTTTGTTAAAGGTTAACTGTTATTTATCAAACACAAAATATTAGAGTTTCAAAGGCAAATAATGCAAACGTATTTTTTAAGGAAAACTAAAAATATATTTTTTAAGCATTTGGAGAAACCTATTTAAAAAAAAAAGTTTGTATTTTAAAAGTTAAGTAAGTAATGATTTAAAAAAGATAAGACCAAAATTTTTTTAATGCAAAAATCTTCGAAAACAACCTTATAATTACCACCCTAAATAAAATAAGTCATAGCCCTCTTTTTCACTTCTCTTTATCTATGTATCATAAATGCATTCCTAAATTTTAACCCATTTAAATTGCTTAATTAAAAAAAAAAAATAAGCTGCAAGTGAAAATCAAATTTCACAATTTTAATAAAAAATTACCTTTTCTTGAAAATAACTCAAAAACTAAGGGAGATATATAGAAATAACTGAGGAATCAAATTGTATATTAAATTATAAATATTTTGCTTTTTTTTGATTTATTGAATGACGGAAATTAAGTGAGATATAAGCGAGTGTGTATAGACGAGCACTACCTTGTTTCAGCACTTTAAACTCACCTTTTTAAAAAAGTAGGGGTTTTAAACAGTTTTAATACATATGACCTTATAGCTCTTAAAAAAAAAAAAACTTTTTATTACAAACACTAAAGGAGTTATGCTTAAAAAAACAATTTTTGAAGCATTCTAAAAGCAATTCGAAGCATTTTTTTTAAATCCTCAGTTTTTTACTATTTTTTTGCATTGTAAGATGCGGGGGTGGGTTTTTAAGGATTATAAAATTACAAAATATAATAAGTAAAATTTTTGAGCAGTCACATTTTTATATAACAACTCTGTAGCAATATGTTAATTTTTCTAGGGTAAACATTTTTTTTTATTGATTTTCATGGGTTAAAATATTTTAAATAATATTTCAAAAAATTGAATACTTGTTTTTTAATTTATATAAGCCTTGTTTTATGTGACTTTGGCTTTATTATGAAAGTTTTGATAACTTTTTCAATGAGGGGTAGTTTTCACCCCTAAAAAATAAAAACCGACCTTCAGCATAATCAACATTTTAAAGAGAAGGGTAAGTTAAGCTTGATCCCAAATTTTCAAGCAAAACACTGTGATAATATATAAATTTTAAAAAAATATA